>SJYQ01011852.1:1692248-1745252 GCA_006410935.1 Redunca redunca
TTTTTTTTTTTTTTTCCTGTTTTGTTTTTGTAGGAAGCAGATGCCAGCAGAGAATAAGACTGCAACCAATTTATTAGGAAAATGTCTTGTGAGAGGAAAAGGAGGAGGAGGAGACTGGGTATACCATCCCACCCCCAAAGAAATGGAATAAAAAGAGAACAGAATTGCTAAAGAAAACTTAGATGACAGTTCTCTTCTCAGACGTGTGTGCGTGTTCAGTCATGTCTGACTCTTTATGACCCCATGGACTGGGGCCTGCCAGGCTGCTCTGTCCATGGGATTTTCCAGGCAAGAATACTGGAGTGGGTTGTCATTTCCTTCTCTAGGGGATCTTCCTGACCCAGGAATTGAACCTCATCTCCTGTGTCTTCTGCACTGGCAGATGGATTCTTTACCACTGGCCATCTGGGAAGGCTGCTGTTGGAGTTTTCCTAAATCTAGTGATGAGTCCTGGAGCCAAGGCTGCTGATCAGAGGAGTCGAGTGACTGCTAGAGCCAGCCTGTCTTAGCATCTCTCCCAGGCTCAGACACTGGCTCGAGCAGCCCATAGGAAGCACCATCTCCCTATGCCAATGCTGCGAAGGAGTGTAGAGTGCAGCCGCTGAGGCCATGAGTCAAGTTTGCTCCCTGCAGCTGGAGATCAGAGAGGAACATTTTCATGGCCACTACAAGTTCCTACCTACTGAATGCCGCTTTTCTCATCTGTCTACCGGTTACCTCCTAATATTCATTACCAGTTGTTGCAGTGTCTCCTGTCCTTTTGTTTGTTAGTCACTAAATCATGTCTGTTTGTGACCCCGTGGCCTGTAGCACACCAAACTCCTCTGTCCATGGAACTCTCCAAGCAAGAATACTGGAGTGGGTTGCCATTCCCTTCTCCAGGGGATCTTCCCAACCCAGGGACCTAACCTTCATCTCCTGCATTGCAGGGGAATTTCTTTTACCACTGAGCTACCAGGACACCCCTTCCTATCTTTTAAAGAGAAGTTTCATTCAGCCACAGGTAACAACTCTTTGTTGGAGAGAAACGAGGGAAGTCACATTATGAGGAGTCCTTGATATGATGAAGGCGAAAGAGGAAAACTGTAGGTAATGGTGATGTTAATAATAAATACCAAGAGAGACTTCCCTGGTGATCCAGTGGCTAACACTCTGCGCTTCCAATGCAGGGGGCCAAGGTTCCATCCCAGATCAGGGAACTAGATCCCACATGACACAAATGAAGAACCCTCGTACCACAACTAACACCTGGCACAGTCAAATAAGTAAATAAACAAATAAATATTTATTTAAAAAGAATAATGGATAATAAGAATTGTAAGTGCCTCTGTTCACAAGTTATTTTAACAGCCATTTCACTGAGTTAACTTTAATGTTCATATGAAGTCCTAACAACTCCACAAAAGGTTTTCTTTTTTTTTCTTCTGTTTTAGAAGAATAGAACAGTCTCTATGCAAAATCACTTATCAGCTAGTGTCAAGTCACACAACTCTAAATCTTATTTCCTATCCTGCATAATAAGATAATAACAGCTACTTTCAAGAAGGTGTTACTAAGATTCAGTGGAGCAGTAACACCCGGTGTACCTACTACCTGCTTTTACATACACTTTCCTATATCCTATTTTATTACTCTGGGTAGGCTTTTTCCTTACTCAGTATTTTCTGAGTACCTACGTTGCAGAAGCCTCTGTTAGAATCTCGGTTATTTGTATATTAGTCTATCAATATCCTTAACTAGAGAGTAATACCATAGCATAGCAGTTAAGAGAATAAATTTTGGAGTTATAGAGTCAAATGTCAACCTAATTCAACTTTCCTCTCTTTGACCCCTAATTACCCTCCTAATTAACACAAACTAGCTCTAATTTTTTTACTTAATTTTTCTTTTAAGTCTCAGTTTCTTCATTTCATATAAAGAAGGCCAACTTTAAGCTTTCAAAGTTCTTTGGATAAAATGACTTTATTCCTGAATTATATATAAATAGGAGATATTACTGTAATTATTATGATTATATCATGAAAAAGAGCAGTCCTAAATGGTAATGCTCTGGTGCATGGTCTAAAATAAAACCTTGAATTCCAGGGTTTTCCTCTTTTGTCCCTCTGGTAATAATAAACATGGGTGTTGAAGTCAAGAAGGTAACTAGAGAAATGAAAGTTACTCATAAGCTGGCTCACCAAAATGACCAGAAAATAAAACAGTGAAAGTGTTAGTTGCTTAATCGTGTCCGATTCTTGTGACCCCATGGACTGTAGCCCGCCAGGCTCCTCTGTCCATGGAATTCTCCAAACAAGAACACTGGAGTGGGCAGACATTCCCGGCCCCAGGGGATCTTTCCAGGGACTGAACCTGGGTCTCCTGCAGTGCAGGCAGATTCTTTATCATCTGAGCCACCAGGGGAGCCCATCATGGCACGACTAATGTAATGTTTTCTAATACAAAATGAGAGATTAGGCTCCAACCCTTAATTGGGAAAAAATAAAATATTTCCTGGAGATAAATTTTATTGAAAGCATCCTAGATTTATATGTTGAAGAAAAGCATGGTTAAAGGAAAATGACAGTCCAGAAACCTAAAATCCACAAGTGCAATCCATAATATGATTTACTTCATTTCTGTAAACTTCTTAACACGGCAGGAGAACAGTATCTATTTATTTGAAACATGGACAACTGGCTGCTTTGAAGATTTAAAAAATATTTTTGTGACAATTCAAATAGGCATCAAGTTTTGAATAGTCAAATAGGGAACAAAGGCTCAAGTAGAAAATACATGATCAGAAATGCAATTGCTTTCCTCCCTATATCCAATTTTAACACCATATAATGAGAATAAGTACTGAAATGAGATTTGAAGCTTCCAATTCCTCCAGCTTTTGAGGAAGATTTTCAAGGCTTCAGTTACCAATTCATACGGCTAAAGAAATATGTTCCCTGATGAAAAATAACTCCAACTCTACCCTATCCTCCTTCTATATGTGTATATGAGAAAAGTGAAAATGTTAGTTGCTCAGTCATGTCTGACTCTTTTGCGACCCTATGGACTGTAGCCCACCAGGCTCCTCTGTCCACGGAGTGGTTCAGACAAGAATACTGCAGTGGGTTGCCATTCCCTTCTCCAGGGCGTCTTCCCAATCAGGGACTGAACCCAGGTCTCCTGCATTGCAGGCAGATTCGTTACCTTCTGAGCCAGCAGAGATGCCCCATATATGTATATATACCAAGATAATTTTCATTATAGCAGTCATCCTAAACTCTACTTGTTATTTTATTATTTATTTATTTTAATTGTAGGTTAATTAATTTACAATATTGTATTGGTTTTGCCATACATCAACATGAATCCGCCACAGGTGTACACGTGTTCCCCATCCTGAACCCCCTCCCTCCTCCATCCCTGTACCATCCCTCTAGGTCATCTCAGTGCTACTTGTTATTTTAAATTTAAGCTTTATTTTATGATCTTTATTAACTTATAAACTTCAGAGTGTCGAAGCCATGCATCTTTTGCTTACTCCTATATGTTGAACACTTAGCAGACTCTCTGACACCTAGAAGACAGGCTCCCAGCTGAGTCTCCCAGGACATGGGAAATTCAACTATTCCCTTATGAGTCCCCATCACCACCTGCTTTATTGTTTTCTAACAATCCTAACTTTATTTCTAGTCTTTCCATTCTACGTCAATTGCCTGTCAAGTCACACTGTGGAAACTGTCTTTCCTCCCTGTACTATTAATTCCAGGCCATTGTGGTAGCAGAGTGCCTACCAGCTAGGTGACTAACTGGTAAATAATCCACCTGGCAATGCAAGAGATGCAAGAGACGCGAGTTCAATCCCTGGTTCAGGAAGGTCCCCTGGAGAAGAAATAGCAACCTACTCCAGTATCCTTGCCTGAAAAACCCCATGGACAGAAGAGCCTAGTGGTCTATAGTCCACAGGTCACAAAGGGCCGGACATGACTTCGTGACTAATCACACTCCCAAACCGAGGAACACTCCCCACACAGAGCGCTTATCCCTAGAAACCTTATTTTTTCTGTCCTTTCCATCTCCTCAGAAAACTCCACCTCCTCCCCAGCCTAGTTTGTCATGCAGAGTAATCTAGATCTCCTTCATCTTGGTCCTGCTTCTATATTCATTTTGCTTCCTGCTTTATTTTGCTTACTTACTTGTATTTTATTTATACCTTACCTCATTCCACAAAGGATTTGCTGCACTACAAGATGCCTTGCAATATAAAAAGGAAAGAGAAAATACAAGAACAACATAAAAAAAGATTATAATTAATCCAATTCTGTTCAACTGGAGTCAAAAATGGGGGCAGGGCAAATGAGTTAAGATATGAAGGCCAGGTAAAGTCTGTCTTAAAAATGTGACTTCTAGACTTGGGCTGAGTGATGAATAAGAAAACAAAAAAATTACTTCAAACAAGTATTCAGACTCTTGATTAATCTGATCTTTGGCTCTGAGCTTCCAAGCAGCCAACATTTAAAGGGAAATATGTCCGTTTGATCATTCTTATCTTCAAAATGCCAGCTCCTTGGGGGAGAAGCAAAGCTTTCCTTAATACCTCACTCTACAATAACATTTCATGTGCACAGATATTGAGAAATAATAAAGGGAGGGCAGAGAAATTAGCTCAGAGGTAAGACTCTCTGGGGCCTCCCTGGTTGTTCATATGGTAACGAATCCACCTGAAATGCAGGAGACACGGGTTTGATCTCTGGGTTAGGAAGATCCCCTGGAGAAGGGAATAGAAATCTATTTCAGTAGTCTTGCCTGGAAAACTCCATGGACAGAAGAGCCTGATGGGCTATACTCCACGGAATCAAAGAGTAGGGCATGATGAGCAGCTGTCATACCTTTCAAGACTCCAGGCTTGAACTAATCGCTGATAAGTAACAGAGACCTGAGAGCTGGTGGATGCTAAGATGGGAGAACCAGGAAACAGGTGTCTGGTGAACAGAGGTGCTTAGAGAAGAGGGAGTTTAAGTGGAAAGTCAACATCCTCTTTCAGCTTCTTTTGGGTCACCCCGGGGCCCCATTTCTCCCATGCTTCATCTTTATGGCTGGATTCCTTGTATTTACATACTCAAGATTGTACGAATGCAGCCTCTTCACTGAGCCAGGATCACATATATTGGACTCTGGGGCAGAAAGAGCTCTGGGCTAGAACTTTAATCTGCCACTCACTGAAACAGCTATTTCCCTTAATGGTCCCTATCCGAAGAATAGTGCAGTGAAGGTGACATTGGCTATTAACCTATTCTGATGTGGGAGGCCCACACAAATGATGCCTGAATTGTTCCTCAAGAGCAATTTGGGTGTGAATAGAAACTGCAAAATAGGCTCTGTCACCCACGGATAAAGGACCCTTATCATACATGCACAAGTTATTCTTCAAGATTCCCTAGTTAAGCAAGCAGGCTTATAACCATGAGTAGATATATATGAGGATGATTTTTCAAACCAGTAAAACAAAAGTAACAGGCTTTACCACTGATTGTGTTTATTAAATTGCTCAGCTTGACATTGTTAATAGTCTCAAAAAAACAATTTGGGTGTGCAAAGTGACCCAGAATTGAGCCTATTATGATGCCTAAACTGTTTTAAATATCTACTGAGTTTTTTTTTTTTTTTTTTTTCTCTATGAGTTGCCCTTCAAGGAAGGAGATTTTAAAGGCATGGGAGGTAGCTTTTCTCCTGCCTGAATCACAGGATAATTGCAGGCTAATCATTAAGACATCCATGGCTTTCCAGTGAATATAGGTCACAAAGACACATCTCAGTCTTGCCTTAGGTCTATATCCCAGACTGCAGAAACAGGGGCACATGTGTGTGTGTGTGTGTGTGTGCACGCATGCATATATAGTACATGTCTCTACACTATATACACAGGATATACATATGTGTGTCTATCGACACACTGACACATATATTTATTATATACATATTTATTTATATACATGGTATGTGTATTATTTGCACCAAAACGGTTTTCACTTGATTCTGCAATCACTATTCACTCAGAAGAGGGATAAAAATGATAGCAGTATTTGGAAAAACTTTGTTTTAGAGGATGTTCCTAGTGAATTAGACTCAATCCATTGACCTAATTGCCAGTGTGTGTTAGTTGCTCAGTTGTGTCCAGCTCTTTGACACCCATAGACTGTAGCCCTCCAGACTCCTTTGTCCATGGATTTCTCCAGGCAAAAATACTGGAGTGGGATGTCATTTCCTTCTCCAGGAGATTTTCATGACCCAGGGATTGAATCCAGGTCTCCCACATTGCAGGCAGACTCTTTACTGTCTGAGTCACCACGGAAGCCCTCATAATGCCAGAGACATTTTAAATAACATGTCGAGAAGTAAAAACATTCATAGAAATGGGAAATGGGAGATGGAAGGAGAAAGATGAGAATATTTAGGAAAAGGGAAAAATCTCATAGAGAAAAAGCTGTTTGAAAGTCCAATGCTCTGTTTGAACTAGGGCTGAAACATATAGTTTTGCTATAGGGAGGCTGAGGGATGGAAACCTACCCGTCCCTGGGGAAACTAGAGATGGGCTGTGGATTAGGGGACATAAAAGAGCATGGTCAGGAAGGGATAAGATTTAATACTTGCCGAGGAGACAGCCAGATGTTTCAGTTCAGTTCAGTTGCTCAGTCGTGTCTGACTCTTTGCCACCCCATGAATCTCAGCACACCAGGCCTCCCTGTCCGTCACCAACTCTCGGAGTTCACTCAGACTCACGTCCATCGAGTCAGTGATGTCATCCAGCCATCTCATCCTCTGTCATCCCTTTCTCCTCCTGCCCCCAGTCTCTTCCAGCATCAGAGTCTTTTCCAATGCGTCAACGCTTCGCATGAGGTGGCCAAAGTACTGGAGTTTCAGCTTTAGCATTATTCCTTCCAAACAAATCCCAGGACTGATCTCCTTCAGAATGGACTGGTTGGATCTCCTTGCAGTCCAAGGGACTCTCAAGAGTCTTCACCAACACCACAGTTCAAAAGCATCAGTTCTTTGGTGCTCAGCTTTCTTCACAGTCCAACTCTCACATCCATACCTGACCACAGGAAAAACCATAGCCTTGACTAGATGGACCTTTGTTGGCAAAGTAATGTCTCTGCTTTTCAATACACTATCTAGGTTGGACATAACTTTTCTTCCAAGGAGTGTCTTTTAATTTCATGGCTGCAATCACCATCTGCAGTGATTTGAGAGCCCAAAAAAATAAAGTCTGACACTGTTTCCACTGTTTCCCCATCTATTTCCCATGAAGTGATGGGACCAGATGCCATGATCTTCGTTTTCTGAATGTTGAGCTTTAAGCCAACTTTTTCACTCTCCTCTTTCACTTTTATCAAGAGGCTTTTTAGTTCCTGTTCACTTTCTGCCATAAGGGTGGTGTCATCTGCATATTTGAGGTTATTGATATTTCTCCCGGCAATCTTGATTCCAGCTTGTGCTTCTTCCAGCCCAGTGTTTCTCATGATGCCTAGCCAGATGTTTGCTAGGCATTTTAATATATACCGTCTCCTATAATATATATGGTAAACTTTCATTCTAAAATCCCAAGTCTTTCAATAATACATTATTGTAACTTGTTAGTGTGAAATCTGATCTGACCTACTCACTGTGTGGCAGGACATGAACTGAGAGGATGTGAATCAATCACAATATTTTAAAACTATGTCTTAATATTGAAAAAATATTGAATTATTCATGTCAGTGCTATATAATGTAGAATATGTGCTCAATATTATGTTTCTAAACTCTAAGTTTTGAATTCTGAACTGTTTGACACCATGAGCTTAGACTAGAGCTTGTGGTCCTTTTTTAGTAATGGTGAGACCTCAAAGTGTAATATCTGGTTATAATGCCTTTTTGATTATTTTCTCATTTACCCTCATAACATCTCTTTAGGTAGATACTCAAGGTTACACGGTTCATAAACGTCAGGAATGTCCTTCTGACTTTAAATGTCACACCAAGCCCTGTGATTCTTATCAGAAAAGTGTCCGGTTAAGCATAAATACAGGAGAAATGTAAAAAATGATGTCAAAAATCTATTTCTGTGATATCAGTACTCAAGGACAATGATTCAATCAGCTCCAAATCTGTTTGTTTTTTTTTTTAAATAAAGCAGATAGAGAATAATAATATTAAAAACAAAACACATTTTAAGATGAATTGGTAAAATCACAATTTCAGGAGTACTATTAATGGAAGTCCATTTTTGGGGATTCTGAATCAGCTTTGCAAAGATAATACCTCTCTTTGTTCTTTGATTCAGTAGTTTTTACCTTTAATTAGAACCAAATCAATAGTGAATAAAGATTACATGTTCCTACCTCCCCAAAGATTTTGACAGATGTAAAATTATCAAACCCTGGCTAAAACTACCCATTCACATTGACAATGAAAGTGAAAGTCGCTCAGGCATGTACGACTCTTTGTGACCCCATGGACTATACATCTGTGGAATTTTCCAGGCCAGAATACTGGAGTGGGTAGCTGTTCCCTTTTCCAGGGGATCTTTCCAACCCAGAGATTGAACCCAGGTCTCCTGCAATGCAGGCGGATTCTTTACCTGCTGAGCCACCAGGGAAGCCATTAACATTAAAGATACTCAATAAACACACACGAATGAATCATTGTTTAATTACCAGAACATTTATTTGACTACACTTTTTTTTTTTTTTTTTCTAGTTGTACTGTGTAGCATATGGAATCTTAGTTCCCCAGCCAGGAATCACTTAATTCCCCTGCAGTGGAAGTGTGGTGTCTTAACCACTGGACTGCCAGGGAAGTCTGTGGTTATACTTTAAAAAAAAATGTATCATTAAGCCTCAAAACTTTATGAATGGTTATAAATTATAAAATTCCTCACAAAGTGGTTGAAAACTGCTGCAATAAACTATGACTCCTGCTCTTGCTTCTCCAAGAACTAAAACAGCACTTATTTGCATAACAGCATCAAAATAGCATCTCCTCAGAAGAATCACATTAAAAGACAAACTGAGGCATATTAAAAATGGTGAGTTTGAGCAAAAAACAATTTGAATCTGGAAGCACCTAACTGGAGCCAGGGGAGACTTATGCAGAGCAAGTGTGGAAGCAAAGAATGAGACTTATTCATTATTTCTCAGCTTAAAACCCAGTTGGTTGCCCTCAGTGCTTTGATTTTGTAACCTTGAGACATTTACAGGTTTAAATTTTGGTTTGTTACATAGGCCACCACAATAGGAGAGCCACCGCAGTCTAACAACCTCCTTGTTTAACAGGAGAGATACACTCTGTGTATCTATGAATTAACTACTATACACATGTACACACAGAAAGAAGTACAAACAACCCATTTCTGTCTCCAAATAGAAAGAAAATAGGGCTGACTTTTTCACAAGAAAATTAAATGCTTAACAAAGTTAAGCTGATATGTAAGTAGAACACAAAGTCTTTTTTTTTTTTTTTGGCGCTCATCAGTTGTAATTAATTTAATACCATGTATTTAGTGCAAAGTTGTATAACATCTTTATAGGATAGATCTTCAAATAGTAGATTCTTTCCTTCTATATTCCAATGGCTTGGTTAGTCACATAATCATTTAAACAGAGAGCATTTAGCCTGCTCTGCCTAGGAAAGCATCCACATTTGGCAATCCAAAATCAAATGTTGTGAAGATTACCCTGCCACATACAGCGAGATGTGACAATTTAGAAAGACAATGGACATGTTAATCTATTCAATGGAGTTTCAAAATTAGCATCATTTGAAAGAATAAATAAAACCATAAAATCTACAGCTGTTGAGACAGATGAGCCAACAAGGGGACCAGTTATCCATTCACTTCTCTTTAGCGAAGAACAATTCCTTTGCCAGTGGGTTAGATCTTCCTTTTTGTCTTATTTATGTTGACTGTAAAGAAGGCAGAACGCCAAAGAATTGATGCTGTTGAACTGTGGTGCTGGAGGAGACTCCTAAAAATCCCTTCCCTTGGACTTCAAGATCAAACCAGTCAGTCTTAAGGGAGATTAGCCTTGAATATTCACTGGAAAGACTGATGCCGAAGCTCCAGTATTTTGGTTATCTGTTGTTAATACACAACTCATTGAAAAAGTCCCTGATGCTGGGAAAGATTGAGGGCAGAAGGAGAAGAGGGCATTGGAGGATGAGATGCCTGGATAGCATCACCCATGTAATGAACAAGAACTTGGGCAAACCCCGGGAGATGCTGAGGGACAGGGGGCCTGGCGTGCTGCAGTACATGGGGTTACAAAGAGTCAGACACAACCGGGTGTCTGAACAACAGCAATATTGACTTGTAGCCTTGTCATTATTTTCTCAGTATATAAATATTCCTGATCATACATTAAGGGACAACTTGAATAAGCTATATGATATTGGGATTTGTCACTCTGCCAAGAAAAACTTGCATGAGATTTTTAAAGTCTACTTAAGGTGCCCATAGTTCCAGAATTTTCTGAGCAGGACCTTTATCTTCTGCTAGAAGAATTCCCGTGTGGTGTTACTGTAAATTTTTGTTGCTTTTACATTGGAAAAATACTTTAAACTGTAAGCTGTAGTTTCACCAGCAGTTTTCTAGAATGTAGAGGTGTTCACATGGATACCTTTCAAGGAGATATTTGCCCACCATACATGATCTGGCAATTTGGTATTTCTATAGTCCCAGACAATGAAATATACTAATATAAAGCCAATATTGATATAAGAATGAAAGATTTAAACATAATCATTTACAATAAAAATAGTTTCATTGTTTTTATCATTTTAAATCTCAACTCAGTCAATGGTTCTATTCATTTTCTTTTGCCTTAAATTACTTATTTGCCTTAAATTTAAAAAATTATTTCCATAAATATTCCTATTTTCCAAACAGTCAGTTAGTATATGTTTCTAGTCGTTGCCACTTATTCTATATATTTCAAAGTATTTAAATTTGCTTTTCATATTTGCCACTTTTTCCCCTCATAATCTTTGTTATTTATCTTTAATTGGATAATCAGTTATATAGATTAGGGTTGCTAGATTAAGTAAAGGATGTCCAGTTAAATTTAAATTTTATATGAAAATAAAAATTTTTTTTAATATAAGTATGTCCCACACAGTATTTGGGACATACTTACTCTAAAAAGAAAGTTTATTTGTTTATGTGGAATTTGAACTTAACTGAGCATCCTGCATTTTTATTTACTACATCTAGCAACCCTGCTAAGAAAGTAACTTGATCACAAGTCAATCAGGCTCTAAAGTCAACCATCTCTATCACCACTCTTTCTGTTCAGAAGACGTTGATATCCACAGATTGATTCAAACTTTCAAAAAGTAGTTTTACTTGCTATATTCTAATTTACTTTTGTTTCTAGTTCCTTCAGAAAATAAAAACAGTGAGAAAATATATCTCAGTTCCTTTTTTTAAAATAAAATTATTTCAGGTTCTAGATGGAAAAGAAAGTAAGTACTTCCCTTACAGGGTAATGATGATGGTTGAATAGGAAAGATACAGATGTTTCAATTCTAATCTTTCTCTCTACCCTAAACTAAAAATGTGCATGCAGGACACTCTGCAGTACACAAAGAGAGCCAGAGGTCCTGCTTAAGGCCAGCAAGCCTAAAATTCTGGAGTCACTCATTTTAGAAAAGAGCTTATTGAAGTTGAGGAAGGTGGGGTGATTAATTTGCATCAAACATTAAAATTATTCAGTAGAGTTACAGTCTGAATGTACAGTTATTTAACTCAAATGGTTACACTTATTTCTATTTTCCATTCACTCAGTGGATGTTATGAACATAATGAGTGTCTATTACACGTTGGGCACAGCACTAAGCTCTGAAGAGAGACCAGGCTGAACAAGACAGACAAGGTAAGTATGTCATGGCTGTTTGAGTTTCCTATTGCTGATACCACAAATTGAGTAGCCTGAAACAGCACAAGTATCAGTTCAGTTCAGTTCAGTCGCTCAGTTGTGTCCAACTCTTTGTGACCCCATGAACTGCAACACACCAGGCTTCCCTGTCCATCACTAACTCCTGGAGTCTACCCAAACTCATGTCCATTGAGTTGCTGGTGTCATCCAACCATCTCATCCTCTGTCATCCCCTTCTCCTCCTGCCCTCAATTTTTCCCAGCATCAGGGTCTTTTCAAATAAGTCAGCTCTTTGCATCAGATGGCCAAAGTATTGGAGTTGCAGCCTCAACATCAGTCCTTCCCTGAACACCCAGCACTGATCTTCTTTAGGATGGACTGGTTGGATCTCCTTGCAGTCCAAGGGACTCTCAAGAGTATTCTCTAACACCACAGTTCAAAAGCATCAATTCTTTGGTGCTCAGATTTCTTTATAGTCCAACTCTCACATCCATACGTGACTACTGGAAAAACCAGTCTTGACTAGATGGATCTTTGTTGGCAAAGTAATGTCTCTGCTTTCTAATATGCTGTCTAGGTTGGTCATAACTTTCCTTCCAGGGAGTAAGTTTCTTTCAATTTCATGGCTGCAATCACCATCTGCAGTGATTTTGGAGCCCAAGAAACACAAGTGCATTACCTTTGCAATGGCTCCTCAGTCCATGGGATTTTCCAGGCAAGAAAACTGGAGTGGGTTGCCATTTCCTTCTCCAGGGGATCTTCCCGACCCAGGGATCGAACCCAGGTCTCCTGCATTGTAGGCAGACGCTTTACCATCTGAGCCACCAGGGAAGTATTACCTTGCAATTTCAGAGGTCAAAAATCTAAAATGGGTTTTACTGGAATAAAATCAAGGTAAAGGATTCTAACAATTTTCTGAGTTTTCAGGAAGCTGTAGTCTTTTTGCAGAGATAACATCAAACATCACTGATCACAGATCCCATAACATAATAATAATGAAAATTTTGAAATATTGCAAAAATTATCAGAAAGTGACAGACATGAAGTGAGCAGATTTGGTTAGAAACATGACACCGATATACTAGGTTAACACATACCTTTAATTTGTAAAAGAAACAAAATATCCTAAGTATAATAAAGTGAAGTATGGCTGTATTACTTGGTTGAAGTGAAGTGAAAGTTGCTCAGTTGTGTGTCTGACTCTTTTCAACCCTATGGGCCATACAGTCCATGGAATTCTCTAGGCCAGAATATCGTCCCAATCCAAGGATGAAATCCAGGTCTCCCGCATTGCAGGCAGATTCCTTATCAGCTGAGCCACAGTTACTTGGTTGGAAGTCCCTTAATATCAAAAATCTCCCTGTAGCCAGATGAATCTCTGTCACATAACCTCATTCTTTTTTTTAAACTGAATATAATGGAGAATCATATTTAAGGTATAACTTTACATGATCAAGACCAATTTCCATTCACTATACTGGAAAAATATTATCATGAACTCATATAAACTTTATATGCATGTGTGTGTTAAGTCACTTCAGTTGTGTCCAACTTTCTGTGATCCTATAGACCTTAGCCCGCCAGGTTCCTCTGTCCATGGAATTCTCCAGGCAAGAATACTGGAGTGGCTTGCCGCACCTCCTCCAAGGGATCTTCCTGACCCAGGGATTGGGCCCATGTTTCTTATGTCTCCTGCACTGGCAAGAGGGTTTTTTACCACTAGTGTCACCTGAGTTCCCATCTACAGACAGAAAACCGAGGTGACCCATTAGCCTCCCAGTGCTGGATGGAAAGGATCAACTCCCTCTCACTTGGTCAAGCCTGTTCAGTTTTCTTGATGATTCATATCTGGGGATCAGGAGATGCTCTGAAAGCAAGGAAGTTCTCACTTGGTCACCACTGATAAGTTTTATGAGGGACATTACATCATTCTGACACAGACTCTTCTGCCTCCTTTTTCCATGCATAAAGACCTGGTGATTATACTAGGTACCTGGACAACCCAAGACAATCTCATCTCAAAGTCAGCTGATCAGCAATCTCAGTTCCATCTGTAGCCTAATTTGTCTTTTCCTCATAACCTAACATACTAACCATCTCCTCCTCTGGTGTCCCCTTCTTCTCCTGCCTTCTATCTTTCCCAGCACTGGAGGATGAGATGGTTGGATAGTATCACTGACTTGATGGACATGAGTTTGAGCAGGCTCCAGGAGTTGGTGATGGACAGGGCAACGTGGCGTGCTGCAGTTCATGGGGTCACAAATAGTCGGACACAACTGAGCAACTGAACTGAACTGAACATACTAACAGGTACCGGGCATTAGAACGTGGACGTATTTAGGGGACTGTTATTCTGCCTACTCTAGGAGTTTTCACTATGAAGCATAAAAAGGGAGATATAATTCTTACCATTACCTAAAAATCATCACATTTTAGGTAAAACTCTCCATGAAGATGAAAAATATAAGATAAATGTAAAATAGAGAAATATAAGTAAGAGAGATGACAAGTTAAAAATGGCAAAGCAAGAGACATGGGCAGTTTTGAAGGAGACAAGGTAAGTTTCTCTTGAGAAGTGGTTAATTAAGCAGATACTCAGACAAAGCACATGTCAGACAGAAGGACTTAAAGCTACTAAAGCCATAAACCAGAATGTATGGGTGTGTGCCAAGTCACTTCAGGTGTGTCTGACTCTCTGCTACCCTATGGACTGTAGTCCACAGGGTTCCTCTGTCCATGGGATTCTCCAGACAAGTTTACTGGAGTGGGTTGCCACGCCCTCGTCCAGGGAATCCTGACCCAGGGATCGGCCAGCACCTCTTACATCTCCTGCATTGACAGGCAGGTTCTCGATCACTAGTACCACCTGGGAAGCCTGTAAACCAGAATAGACTTGAAATACTCTTCGAACAGAAAGGTAACAGAAACACAGTGAGCTCCAGGAAAGAGTTGTATGAGAATAAAATCCAAACGCCTTAACACGGTTTACCTGATCTAATGTGATCTGCTCTCCGCCTGTTTCTCCACCACTCCCTAGGGGTGTTTACTAAGCTGCTTGGACAGTTTTAAGCAATGTTTCCACAACAGGGCTGTATGCTTAAAAGTTAACTTTGGGTGTCTTTATGGAGAATGAGGTGGAGGGCACAAGAGAGGCGTTGGTGAAACCGTCCAGGAGGTGATGGAAATGGCTCATGGGAGAGAAGCTGGTAGCCTTGGAGAATGAGAGTAGTGGGCATGATGGGATATTCTCTGGAGGAAAATTCTGCAGTGGGGTTTCTCAGCCTTGAAATTATCGACATTTTGAGGCAGAGGATCCTTTTTGAAGGGAACTGTTCTGCACATTGAGAACCACTGATGTACAAGACGTGGTGAAGGCTTACATGAAGGATTCGAGGGAAGAAGAGGAACCAGCGTGACTCTTGAGTTTCTGGCTTTCATGACTGGAAAGGTATGACCTCTTTCCTATTGTTCTCAGTACACTTAAAGCTGGTTTTTATATAAATGAGAAGACTGGTGACATTAACGCTTTTAAGAGTATCTAAAGGAGAACAGTTTGTAAGGAAAACTTAAAACACTTCTTTTTAAATAAAAAAAAAGTAGTTCCCCTAATAATAAAATGGCACACTTGACCCCTGGAAGTAAAATATTATGGGCCTCTTTCCTCAGACACAAAATAACCAGTTTGGGTTCTTATGTCTAAGGTGATTTCATTATCTCTAACCTCCGAATCTATTTTAAAGAGATCTCACTTTGACTGATGGCAGGGAGTTGGGGAGCATATACGGGTAGAAATAGTGTGTGTGTATGTTGCTTTACACAGAACAGGAAATTCAGTGAGTTATGCTCATCTGAAGCACAAAACCCTAACAAACACTTGTTTTTGCATTTACATTTCATTACTAATTACTTACTTATAATTATATGACCTGTCACCACAACTTGACTGTGAGATTTCTTTCTGGCATAGACCACACTTTATTGTCCTTTTTTACCCACAGTTCCTGGCATATAGGCAATTGTAGCAGAAATTCATTGATTTTTCTGCACAGAACAGACTAGACCCACCCACCCACCTCTGGCCTCTATAAAAGTCCCCTTTCAAATCATGTGGTTCTACAGAAGCTTGCTAAACATGGTACCAAAGTTTCCCAGACCCAGGAATAAGTCCATCCTAATTTCCTGACCAGCATGTTTGGTTCAATTGAGAGGACTTGTTTATCCTTGGATCAATTAGAAACCTTTCTTGATTCTTCTCCTTATAGTTAGTTTTAATTGAAACTTTGGAGCGTATGAGCAGGAAGGACAGGACACTAAGCTTTAAGCACTTGAATGTGGTATTCCTGTATATTGTGAGAGTGTTGTTCTGAAGACAAACCTGACACTCAAAGAGAAGAGAAAATAAGAGTGAGAGGGTCTGCCCTTTTCCCCTTTTCTGGAGTCATCACTAAGACTGGCTCTTTTCTAAGAGAGGAGAGTCAACAAATTCTTCATGGATAAATTTGTGCCATGCTACTGTACATTGCCAAACAAGAGTCCTGCCTGATATGCTGGACAGTTGAAACAAGGTTTATCGATAGCAACACTAGTGTGAGTAAGTTTGGGGTGTAACAATTGTGCTTTCCCCTCTTTTTGAACTGGAGGGAAAAAAATAACAAAATTATTTAAAAGAACTATTAATATCTCACAAAACGTCTCATTTATAAAGACACAATAAAGAGGAGATTTTAAAGGGGGATACAACTGAGAAGATAACAAACTGGGTGTTGATTGGCTCTTAGGATTAGCTTGGAATCCATTCATTTACCAGAATCTTGACAAATGGCTCCCTATGGAGAACAAAGCTGGCAGACGGTCTGAAGAGATCAAAGCTAGGGAGAGGACATCCCCCTGATCAAACAGAGCTTACGGCATCACTGTTTATTGATTAATAATTAAATTCAGCGTTCATTTGTTCATTCAACAACTGCTTGCAGAGTGCATACAGCATGCTAAGAACTAGGATAGATGCTATAGATGCGAAAATGAACAAAACATATCCCTGTTTTCAAACAGTTTCATGAGTCTCAGGAATAAATCCTACAACAGCAAACAAGTTAAACACATGGAGGAAGCTGGTCATTTGCAAGACAGTAAGAAACAGTGGGAGATTAGGAGTGCTTGTGATCCCAAGCTCTTAAAATTCTCCATAGCTGTTCTGTTTACAAAAATATGTGTGGGGACTGGATCGAGTCTGTATAGCCTAATGGGCTCTCTGGTGTCCAACATCTGGTCTTAATATTTAAGCAAATAATTGAATATCATGTAAAACGTTCTGTGGGAAAAAGAAAACTGTCAGATTTTCTGAATTCACTTGGAAGTGGCTTACTGGAAGAGTGGTACCTCAATGCCAAAGAATGAGTAGGCCTTATGCAGGTAAAGGAGGAGACCATGCCAGTCAGATGGAACCACATGTTGTAAGGCCTGGAGTCTGGGAGAAGGGGTCTTAGAACCCTGGGACTAGGAGGGGCTCTCCTGTGGCTACAGTCTCAGGGGTGAAGGAAGAATGAGGTTGTGGACTTCAGCTTTTTAGCAAGGTTGTGTCCAAGGCTGTGTGCTTTGTGGTGAAACAGATAATCTCAAATCTAACCCATTTAATAAACAATAAAACAAAGGAAACCAAGGTACATCTTAAAAAGCTGAGTTCAGACTTGCAACTTACTGCTGTCTTGAGATTTTCTTCCGCTGGCTAAGCTTCTTATGTTTGGCACCAAACAACCTTGTCAAATGTTAAGCTTGGTTCCAGTAGGAAAACTTAAGACACTGGAGTCCCAGTTATTTACTACAATGGTGCTGAAATCCTGCTTACCTGACAATGCATACAGAGAATGCCCTTAGGTTTCCTTATAAAACTCACTATTTGGTTTAAGCACATTAATAAAACTGATAGGAATCAAAATGAAAGTCTAGAGAGAGACAAGAGATTCTTCTTACTTTCGACTTATCTAAAATCCCAATTCATGCTCTAAAGATTAGAAGCTCTTTTAGGGCACAGACAATTTCCAGTTCCTCTTTCTGCCCTCTATGTTTTGAATAATAGTACTTGAAGTGTACTTCTTATATGTGTCCAACCAATATTTAACGAACAGAATTGAACATTTCATTATTGTCCACTGCTGCATAACAAATTGGGGCTTCCCAGGTGGCTCAGGGTAAAGAATTCGCCTGCTAGTGCAGAAGCTGCAGGAGATACAGATTCAATCCCTGAGTCAGGGAGATCGCTGGAGAAGGAAATGGCAACCCACTCCAGTATTCTTCCTGGGATAATCCCATGGACAGAGGAGCCTGGGGGGCTACAGAGCCTGGGGGTCACAGAGTTGGATACAATTTAATAACTGAGTGACACATAACAAATTTTGCCCAAAGTGAATAGCTTGAAACAATAAATATTTATGATTGCAAAATTTCTGTAGGTAAGGATCTGGGAAGAGCTTGGTGGGTGGATCTGGCTCAGAATCTCCCTTAAGCTGCAATCAGTGTTTGCTGAGGCTGTAGTCATCTCAAAGCTCAACTTTGGAAGGACCGACATCCAAGTTCATTCATGTGGTATTAATCATCAGGCCTCATACTGCTGCCTCCCAAGCTCATGCATATGGACCTCACCGTGGGGCTGCTATACAGCCTGGGAGCTGCCTTCACCAGAGCAAGCAATCCACGAGATAATGTAGAATACCTAACACGAAAGCTACAGTTCTTTACAATCTAATCTCAGAAATGACAGCTTATCATTTTTACCATATTTTATTCTTGACAAGTAAGTCAATAACCCCAGCCCACACGCAAGGACAGGAAATTACATAGGGTATGAACACTAGGAAGTGGGGTTCATGGTGGACCATTTTTGAGATTGCTTGCCAAAAACATCTTAAAGAGAAACTGGGAAATAGAGGACACTGCTACTCTGAATAAAGTCAGGATGCTGTTACTGAGGAAGAAGTAGATCATGGATAGGAGAGAGTTAATTACTGTAGATTGAACAATTTTGCAAAAGATATGACTCTACCTCATGATTTCCAATATCATCAGTGAAATCAAATGACTATGGAAATCAATGAAACAACTCACTGTTTTTCATAGTATGGAAGCAAGTCAGACAAGATAACATAGAAGTGTAGAGGTAGGGACTTCCCTGGTGGTCTAGTGGCTAAGACTCCACACTCCCAATGCAGGGGGCCAAGGTCTGATCCCTAGTCAGAGAACTAGATCCCACATACCACAACTATACATCCTGTGTGCTGCTGCTGCTGCTGCTAAGTCGCTTCAGTCGTGTCCGACTGTGCGACCCCATAGACAGCAGCCCACCAGGCTCCACTGTCCTTGGGATTCTCCAGGCAAGAACACTGGAGTGGGTTGCCATTTCCTTCTCCAACACATGAAAATGAAAAGTGAAAGTGAAGTAGCTCAGTCATGTCTGACTCTTTGAGACCTCATGGACTGCAGCCTACCAGGCTCCTCTGTCCATGGGAATTTCCAGGCAAGAGTATCTGAGTGGGTTGCCATTGCCATCTCCTACATCCTGTGTACCACACTAATATGTGATACAGTCAAATAAATACATTTCCCCCCAAAAAAAGAAATACAGAGGTAGAGAAAAAAATAAGACAACATATCCCCAAAACTCACAGAAATTTGGGGGAGATGCAGGTAATCGTACTACTATGGGATTTAGTTCAGTTCAGCTCAGTTCAGTCGCTCAGTTGTGTCCGACTCTTTGTGACCCCATGAATGGCAGCATGTCAGGCCTCTCTGACCATCAACAACTGGTAGAGTCTACCCAAACCCACTTCCATTGAATTGGTGATGCCATCGAACCATCTCATCCTCTGTCGTCCCCTTCTCCTGCCCTCAATCTTTCCCAGCATCAGGGTCTTTTCAAATGAGTCAGCTCTTCGCATCAGGTGGCCAAAGTATTGGAGTTTCAGCTTCAACATCAGTCCTTCCAACGAACACTCAGGACTGATCTCCTTTAGGATTGACTTCTTGCAGTCCAAGGTAATCTCAAGCGTCTTCTCCAACACCATAGTTCAAAAGCATCAACTCTTCAGGGCTCAGCGTTCTTTATAGTCCAACTCTCACATTCATGCATGACTACTGGAAAAACCATAGCCTTGACTAGGCCGACCTTTGTTGGCAAAGAAATCTCTCTGCTTTTTAATATGCTGTCTAGTTTGGTCATAACTTTTCTCCCAAGGATTAAGCGTCTTTAAATTTCATGGCTGCAATCACCATCTGCAGTGATTTTGGAGTCCCCCAAAATAAAGTCTGACACTGTTTCCACTGTTTCTCTGTATATTTGCCATGAAGTGATGGGACTGGATGCCATAATCTTTGTTTTCTGAATGTTGAGCTTTAAGCCAACTTTCTCACTCCCCTCTTTCACTTTCATCAAGAGGCTCTTTAGTTCTTCACTTTATGCCATAAGGGTGGTGTCATCTGCATATCTGAGGTTATTGATATTTCTCCTGGCAATCTTGATTCCAGCTTGTGCTTCATCCAGCCCAGCATTTCTCATGATGTACTCTGCGTATAAGTAAATAAACAGGGTGACAGTATACAGCCTTGACGTACTCCTTTTCCCATATGGAACCAGTCTATTGTTAATGTCCAGTTCTAACTGTTGCTTCCTGACCTGCATCCAGATTTCTCAAGAGGCAGGTCAGGTGGTCTGGTATTCCCATCTCTTGAAGAATTTTCCACAGTTTATTATGATCCACACAGTCAGATGCTTTGGCTTAGTCAATAAAGCAGATATAGATGTTTTTCTGGAATTCTCTTGCTTTTTCCATGATCCAGCATGTTAGGAGTTCGATCTCTGGTTCCGCTGCCTTTTCTAAAACCANCTAGGTGAGTGATCACACCATCATAATTACCTGGGTTATGAAGATCTTTTTTGTACAGTTCTTCTGTGTATTCTTGCCACCTCTTCTTAACATCTTCTGCTTCTGCTAGGTCCCTATGATTTCTGTTCTTTATTGAGCCCATCTTTGCATGAAATATTCCCTTGGTATCTCTAATTTTCCTGATGTAATGGGCCATATTTATTAACCAACTCAATGGAATTGAGAGTTAGATTTTTGGAGAAGGGAAAAAAGAAACCTGAAGTAAGCAAGTATGCCTTTGGTTTTTCTACTTCTCAGAATACTGAATGGTATGAAACAGATTTTTTTTTTTTAGTGGACTGAAAGAGGAATAAATGAGTGTGTTTACACATCTTGTCTCTGGAATGTAATGATCTATTGTTTTATGACTGACTTCCTTTCTGGAGGAAGTTGCCACCAGCTATTGCAAAAGACATCAGCACCTTCCATCCACAACACACACTGGGTCTTGACAAATTGCACAAGAAGCCTATAAGGGAATTGGCATAATAGGCTTACTCAAAATGCTGATTTGCAGCCCAATCATCCTCTCACAGTAAGAGTTAAATGGAGAAACAATTAGTTGAAGTCAGCAAAGTATAGAAGTAGAACAGACAGCGACTAAGCTGCCTTCACGGTAAAACACTAGAATAGGTACTGCTAGGAAACCAGATGACAAAATCTTTAATTTTGTGTAAATAATCAGAAATGAGATTTTAACTTTCGGAAAGAGATTCTGATTCTTAGTGATGAACTGACTGTGGCTGTCAAGGTGCTGTTTCTTTCCTTTCTTTTTCTTCTTTTATCAGTCCTTGTGATCCTGCTGACATTAAACTCCCACCATCTAAGCTAAGAGTGTGTCTCTAGCTCTTGGCATTTTATATCTGAGTGGATATTACTGAAACCTTGTATGCCTTAATAACAAAACTATATTCTTTAGATAGAACTTTCTTTAATCCTTTTGTCTCCCAGCAAATTCTTCACATGGTAAGTTCTGTGTACTCCACACCAGATAGTAAAATCCACAAGGGAAGGAAGTATATATATCTAATTTACTAATGTTTTCTATATAGCCCAATTCCTGGAATACAGTAGGTTCTTAATAAATATTCATCAAATGACTGTTTAATGAATTGGCATCATTTTCAAAGCCTCATTATAAACAGGATATGAATTTTCATTCTTCCCTGCCTTGATTTAATAGCTCAAATGCCTTTAATAAATCATACATTGCATAAATATCCTGTCACTAAAGACAAAGACACATTGTATTCTGTTTGCTTCTTTCTTTTTTCTTTCTTTCACATCATTGATGCTTTACTGCTTAAACAATGATGACATCCAGAATGATACTTACATTCAAAATTTTTGGAGAAGAAAAAGACAATACTGAAACAAGCAAGGTAATTCTTAGTTTTTCGGTTTTGAATAGGAAGATGAAAGAACTTATGTGATTTGCTTAACTCTAGAAACTATATCACTTATGTTTGTAAGTAAATGCATCAAACGCCTCTAGGGCCCTTTTTCACATCGTGTCTAGATACCTTTCAAAACAGTTATAGCTGCAGCAAACTGAGAGTCAGTTCCTCAGTTCAGCTCTGTTCAGTCGCTCAGCGGTGTCCAACTCTTTGTGACCCCATGGACTGCAGCATGCCAGGCCTCCCTATCCATCACCTTACTCCCAGATTTTACTCAAACTCATATCCATCAAGTCAGTGATGCCATTCAACCATCTCATCCTCTGTAGTCCCCTTCTCCTGCCTTCAATCTTTCCCAGCTTTAGGGTTTTTTCAAATGAGTCAGTTCTTCATATCAGGTGGCCAAAGTATTGGAGTTTCAGATTCAGTATCAGTCCTTCCAGTGAATATTCAGGACTGATTTCCTTTAGGATGGACTGGTTGGATCTCTTTGCAATCCAAGGGACTCTCAAGAGTTCAAAGGAATCAATTCTTGGGCACTCAGCTTTCTTTGTAGTCCAACTCTCACATCCATACATGACTACTGCAAAAACCATGGCTTTGACTAGATGGACCTTTGTTGGCAAAGAACTGTCTCTGCTTTTTAATATGCTGTCTAGGATGGTTGTAACTTTCTTCCAAGAAGCAAGCATCTTTTAATTCCATGGCTGCAGTCACCATCTGGAGTGATTTTGGAGCCCCCTTAAAAGTCAGTTCCTAGGCAGGTTGATAAGAAGTCCAGGGGTCCCTGAGAAGAGAGGGGTCTATGGTTCTCGAGGTAGAGATAGGGGTCTTGAATTCTCAAAGAGGAGGAAAGGACAACATTTTTTTTTTTTCCTCTACATTCCTTAGTCTTAGTCACATAAATTTTTTTTTTCTTTAAACCTGGAACTGAACTGATGATTACACAACAAACAACTCAGTTTAAACTCTGTATTAGGGATTATATAACAACAATGTATCCTGTTTGAGGACGGTTTCTCCTTCCTGAAAACCTCTGACTAATCCTGATGGGGCTTCCTTCATAGCTCAGTTGGTAAAGAATCTGCCTGCAGTGCAGGAAACCCACGTTCGATCCCTGAGTTGGGAAGATCCCCTGGAGAAGGAAATGGCAACCCACTTCAGTATTCTTGCCTGGAGAATTCCATGGAAAGAGGAGCCTGGCAGGCAACAGTCCATGGGGTCAAAAGAGTCAGACAAGACTTAGCGACTAAATCACCATAAACCACCAGTCCTGATAACTTAGAATGTATATTATGGGAGTGGGTCTGGTAGATCTTTCTATTGTTAAGTTCTAATCTTGTTATCCTAAAATGTAAATTATGAGAGTGGGTATGGTAAAATTTTTACAACCTTGAGACATTGTTTTGATTAACTGTAATAACCAATTAAAAAGTATATAACTCCCTTGCTAACATTAGCAAAAGGGACACACTCCATCCCCCCTCTGATGTCTATGTCAGAAGGTTTCTTTCTCTGTCCCTTTTTCACACTTTAATAAAACTATGCTACACAAAAGCTCTTGAGTGATTAAGCCTGGTCCTTGGTCCTGAAGTTAAACCTTCTTCGGAGATTGTCAATCAAACATCATTCACCATAAGCTATCAAAATCAACCTTGCACAAATATGAGCTGGTGGCACTTTTAGAAGAGCCGCATCACTTAATTTTCCATTTCTTCCCTAGGTCTTTTCTAAAACAAAAACAGCTGCATGTATCTGCTAAAGACTCAGAAAAAGCCCAGCCTAGAAGAGAGTAGACACCTTGTTTTGGAGGAAGATAGACAGAGATTTACTATAAGGAATAGACTCACATGATTATGGACGCTAGTAATTCCAAAAATTTGCAAAGCTGATATCCTAGTTTGAGTCTTAAGGCCAGTAGCTGCTGAAGAAACAGAAATAACTAATATTCCTATTCAAAGTCCTGAAGGCAGGAGATTTATCTCTTGCATAGGGGAGGGTCAGCATTTTGCTCTAGTCAGGCCTCCAATTGATTGGATGAGGCTCATCCACATTCAGTTCAGTTCAGTTCAGTGGCAGTCATGTCTGCCTCTTTGCGACCCCATGGACTGCAGCATGCCAGGTCTCCCTGGCCATCACCCACTCAAAGATATTACTCAAACTCATGTCCATGAGTTGTTCATGCCATCCAACCACCTCATCTTCTGTCATTCCCTTCTCCTCTCACCTTCAATCTTTCCCAGCATCAGGGTTTTTTCAAATGAGTCAGCTCTTCCCATCAGGTGGTCAGAGTATTGGAATTACAGCTTCAGCATCAGTCTTTCCAAAGAACATTCAGGAATGATTTCCTTTAGGATGGACTGGTTGGATCTCCTTGCAATCCAAGGGACTCTCAAGAGTCTTTTCCAACACCACAGTTCAAAAGCATCAATTCTTCAGTGCTCAGCTTTCTCTACAGTCCAACTCTCACATCCATACATGACTACTGCAAAAACCATGGCTTTGACTAGATGGATCTTTGTTGGCAAAGAACTGTCTCTGCTTTTTAATATGCTATCTAGGTTGGTCATAACTTTTATCCCAAGGATTAAGTGTCTTTTAATTTCATGGCTGTAGTCAACATCTGCAGTGATTTTGGAGCCCCCCAAAATAAAGTCTGCCACTGTTTGCACTGTTTCCCCATCTATTTGCAATGAATTGATGGGACCAGATGCCACGATCTTCGTTTTCTGAATGTTGAGTTTAAGCCAACTTTTTCACTCTCCTCTTTCACTTTCATCAAGAGGCCCTTAAGTTTGTCTTCACTTTGTGCCAAAAGAGTGGTGTCATCTGCATATCTGAGGTTATTGATATTTCTCCTGGCAATCTTGATTCCAACTTGTGCTTCATCCAGCCCAGCGTTTCTCATGATGTACTCTGTATATAAATAAATAAGCAGGGTGACAATATACAGCCTTGATGTACTCCTTTTCCTATTTGGAACCAGTCTGTTTTTCCCTGTCCAGTTCCAAGTGTTGCTTTCTGACCTACATAAAGGTTTCTCAAGAGGCAGGTCGGGTGGTCTGGTATTCCCATCTCTTTAAGAATTTTCCACAGTATATTCTGACTCACAATCAAAGGCTTTGGCATAATCAATAAAGCAGAAATACATACCTGTTTTTCTGGATCTCTCTTGCTTTTTCGATGATCCACTGGATGCTGGCAATTTGATCTCTGGTTCCTCTGTCTTTTCTAAAACCAGCTTGAACAGCTGGAAGTTCACAGTTCATGTATTCTTGAAGCCTGGCTTGCAGAATTTTGAGCATTAATTTACTAGCATGTGAGATGAATGCAATTGTGTGGTAGTTTGAACATTCTTCAGCATTGCTTTTCTTAGGGATTGCAATGAAGACTGACATTTTCCAATCCTGTGGCCACTGCTGAGTTTTCCAAATTTGCTGGCATATTGAGTGCAGCACTTTCACAGCATCATCTCTCAGGATTTGAAATAGCTCAACTGGAATTCCATCACCTCCACTAGCTTTGTTCATAGTGATTCTTCCTAAGGCCCACTTGACTTCACATTCCAGGATGGCTGGCTCTAGGTGAGTTATCATGCTATCATGATTATCTGGGTTGTGAAGATCTTTTTTGTACAGTTCTTCTGTGTATTCTTGCCACCTCTTCTTAATAGCTTCTGCTTCTGTTAGGTCCATACCATTTCTGTCCTTTATCGAGTCCATCTTTGCATGATATATTCTCTTGGTATCTCTAATTTCCTTGAAGAGATCTCTAGTCTTTCCCATTTTATTGTTTTCCTCTATTTCTTTGGACTAATCATTGAGGAAAGCTTTCTTATCTCTCCTTGCTATTCTTTGGAACTCTGCATTCAAATGGGTATATCTTTCCTTTTCTCCTTTGCTTTTGGCTTCTCTTCTTTTCACAGCTATTTGTAAGGCCTCCTCAGACAACCATTTTGCTGTTTTACATTTCTTTTTCTTGGGGGTGGTCTTGCTCCCTGTCTCCTGTACAATGTCATGAACCTCCGTCCATAGTTCATCAGGCACTCTGTCCTTACTCCAAGGCCAAATTTGCCTGTTACTTCAGTTGTTTCTTGATTTCCTTCTTTTGCATTCCAGTCCCCTATAATGAAAAGGAATCTTTTTTGGGTGTTAATTCTAGAAGGTCTTGTAGGTCTTCATAGAACCATTCAACTTCAGCTTCTTCAGCAATAGTGGTTGGGGCATAGACTTGGATTACTGAGATATTGAATGATTTGTCTTTGAAATGAACAGAGGTCATTCTGTTTTTTTGAGATTGCATCCAAGTACTGCATTTCAGACTCTTTTGCTGACTATGATGGCTACTCCGTTTCTTCTAAGGGATTCTTGCCCACAGTAGTAGATATAATGGTAGTAGATATAATGGTGAATTAAATTCACCCATTCCAGCCTTGTCTAACTCAATGAAACTATGAGCCATGCCATGTAGGGCCACCCAAGATGGACGGGTCATGGTGGAGAGTTCTGACAAAATGTCTACTGGAGAAGGGAATGGCAAACCACTTCAGTATTCCTGCCTTGAGAACCGCATGAACAGTATGGAAATGCAAAATGATAGGAGACTGAAAGATGAACTACCCAGGTCGTAGGTGCCCAATATGCTGCTAGAGATCAGTGGAAAAATAACTCCAGAAAGAATGAAGAGACGGAGCCAAAGCGAAAACAACACACAGCTGTGGATGTGACTGGTGATGCAAGCAAGGTCCGATGCTATAAAGAGCAATATCACATAGGAATTTGGAATGTCAGGTCCATGAATCAAGGCAAAGTGCAAGTGGTCAAGCATGAGATGGCAAGAGTGAACATCAACATTTTAGAAATCAGCAAACTAAAATGGATTGGAATGGGTGAATTTAACTCAGATGACCATTATATCTACTAATGTGGGCAAGAACCCCTTAGAAGAAATGGAGTAGCCATCATAGTCAACAAAAGAGTCCGAAATGCAGTACTTGGGTGCAATCTCAAAAATGACAGAATGATTTCTGTTTGTTTCCAAGGCAAACCATTCAAAATCACAGTAATCCAAGTCTATGCCCCGACCAGTATTGCTGTCATCCACATTATGGAGGGTATATGCTTTATTCATTCTAGTCATTTAAATGCTCCTTTCATCCATAAACATCCTCAGGGAAACAGAATAACTTTGACCAAGTATCTGGGCATCTTAGGTTCCAGCCAGGTGGACACGTAAAACTAGCCATCTTGCAGGTGGAGAATGAGAGAATAAATGCACCCCTCTTTCATTCTTCATGAGAAATTGTGAGGCATAATTTACCTGACCTCTTAGGGGTCCCCAGCAGGGAGAAGCCCTGTGATCAACTCAATACCTGCCCCTCCATGTGGTTCTTCATTGCCTGCTTCGCTAGCTTCAGTATTCTACGCTTCCCTCCCCTCTTCCATCACATTCTAAAAAAATTATCTACACTCAGTATCTCAGTATCTGCTTTCCTGGAGGAGAGAAGCAAGCTGATACCCAAAGATCATCAGGACTTTTTTTTTCTTTCCCTCATCCTTAGTGAGGTATGTCTGACAATAAAAAGTATATGTATTTAGATTGTAAGAACAATAACTATGAGGTGATAGATGTGTTAATTAACTTGATATGGTAATAACTGCACAATGTATGCCTATAATAAATTGTGCTGTCCATTTCAAAAAATTCTCTCACATATGTCCTGTTGGCAAGGCAAAACTATCTTTGATATATGATGCATTTGGGTCTCCCAAATGCTCACTACCCATGCATTTCTTTGGGACCCATTTTCAACCATCTCCAAAGGAAGCTTTACATACAGAGTCCATAACTCCCACAATTAGGTTACAGAAATAGAACTTTAAGGAATAAATTGCATAATTCTTCACTACACTGTAAAGTTCGTCAAGGCAGAGGATACATCTGTTTTATTCAAGACTAATCCCTAAACATCAGACATGTTAAAGACAGTAAAGCTGGTAAAATGACCTATAGTACTGAAAATCAGAATTTTCTGACCTTAAAGCCTGAGTTAACTCCAGCCACCTATACTGCTCTTAATATGTCCTGTAGGGAACTATTATTTAGCTTGTTTTGATTCCATCCTTAGGTTTAACTGCTGAACCTAAGATTTCAGTTCACAAAAGTAGAATTACTGTGCCAATGAATGTCTATACAGTCTGTTAAAATTAATCAGACATACGTCAATAGAACTGACCCTCAACTGCTAAATGGAAAGCAAAAATAACACTCCATGCCCTAAAGTAGTTGAGAATTCATAATGCCATGTTATATTGATTCACACTCAGACGCATAGTCTAAGAAAAAACAACACTAAGTTATCCTATTAACCCTTCAGTGTTATCCTCTATTTTTATTTGTATCATGGTTCTACCTCAGTCAGCGGTATATTGTTTCTTAGTACACAGACTGACCACATTCAATTACCTCCACCAAATTTCTTTTACTTTGAGAAAAGTCAGTCATAGCGTATTAGCAAGACTCGATAATTAGTGGCAGTGCACCAAATTATTGTGACTTAAATTAAAAGACTTAAGGCTTCAAAGAATAGTTAACAAATTTGGTTAGATCTTTTGAACAATTTTTTTTTTAAGTAATGAATCTTAATTATAATTTTACAAATACATCAGAAGAGGTGGCAAGAATACATGGAAGAACTGTACAAAAAAGATCTTCACGACCCAGATAATCATGATGATGTGATCACTAATCTAGAGCCAGACATCCTGGAATGTGAAGTCAAGTGGGCCTTAGAAAGCATCACTATAAACAAAGCTAGTGGATGTGATGGGATTCCAGTTGAGCTGTTTCAAATCCTGAAAGATGATGCTGTGAAAGTGCTGCACTCAATATGCCAGCAAGTTTGGAAAACTCAGCAGTGGCCACAGGACTGGAAGAGGTCAGTTTTCATTCCAATTCCAAAGAAAGGCAATGGAAAAGAATGCTCAAACTACTGCACAATTGCACTCATCTCACATGCTAGTCAAGTAATGCTCAAAATTCTCCAAGCCAGGCTTCAGCAATATAGGAACCATGAACTTCCTGATGTTCAAGCTGGTTTTAGAAAAGGCAGAGGAAGCAGAGATCAAATTGTCAACATCCGCTGGATTATGGAAAAAGCAAGAGAGTTCCAGAAAAACATCTATTTCTGCTTTATTGACTATGCCAAAGCCTTTGACTGTGTGGATCACAATAAACTGTGGAAAATTCTGAAAGAGATGGGAATACCAGACCACCTGACCTGCCTCTTGAGAAACCTGTATGCAGGTCAGGAAGCAACAGTTAGAACTGGACATTAACAACAGACTGATTCCAAATAGGAAAAGGAGTACGTCAAGGCTGTACATTGTCACCCTGCTTATTTAACTTATATGCAGAGTACATCATGAGAAACGCTGTACTGGAAGAAACACAAGCTGGAATCAAGATTGCCAGGAGAAATATCAATCACCTCAGATATGCAGATGACACCACCCTTATGGCAGAAAGTGAAGAGGAACTAAAAAGCCTCTTGATGAAAGTGAAAGTGGAGAGTGAAAANTAGATATTATATTCAAAAGCAGAGACATTACTTTGCTGACTAAGGTCCATCTAGTCAAGGCTATGGTTTTTCCTGTGGTCATGTATGGATGTGAGAGTTGGACTGTGAAGAAGGCTGAGCACTGAAGAATTGATGTTTTTGAACTGTGGTGTTGGAGAAGACTCTTGAGGGTCCCTTGGACTGCAAGGAGATCTGACCTGTCCATTCTGAAGGAGATCAACCCTGGGATTTCTTTGGAAGGAATGATGCTAAAGCTGAAGCTCCAGTACTTTGTACACCTCATGCGATGAATTGACTCATTGGAAAAGATTCTGATGCTGGGAGCGATTGGGGGCAGGAGGAGAAGGGGACGACAGAGGATGAGATGGCTGGATGGCATCACAGACTCCATGGACGTGAGTCTGAGCGAACTCCGGGAGACGGTGATGGACAGGGAGGCCTGGCGTGCTGCGATTCATGGGGTTGCAAAGAGTCGGACATGACTGAGCGACTGAACTGAACTGAACTGAAATACATCAAGTTTGGAGATTTTATGTTTGGAAAAGCTTACCATAAAGACTGTAGTCAGTACACTGAAAGAGCAAATATATTTGTATGAACAGACAGGACACACTGTAAGAAGATAATATTGAGATTATAATTCCATATAAACTTTGATCTATTGTATCTATTTTCTCCTATCTTCCTTACAACAAAAAGGCTACACTAAACATTTATTAAGGATAAGGATTTTCGAGTCTGAATCTGTGGGTTTGCAAATTGGTTTCCTTGGGGAATTCCATTGACTGTACAGTCCATGGGGTCGCAAAGAGTCGGACAGGACTGGGACAGGACTGAGTGGCTTTCACTTTCACTTTCTTTCGTGATTATCTGGGTGGCCATAATCAAGATGCTTGTCCTCTTTGTACCTAAAGTAAACTGAATATTTGTAACGTGTTGGTCTCTTAGTCATGTCCGACTCTCTGCGACTTCATGGACTGTAGCCTGCCAGGCTCCTGTGTCCATGGAATTCTCCAGGCAAGATACTGGAGTGAATAGCCATTCCATTCAACAGGGGATCTTCCTGATCCAGGGATAGAACCCAGGTCTTCTGCATTGCAAGCAGATTCTTTACTATCTGAGCCACCAGGGAAGTCCTCCAGTTTACATACTGAAGCTTTAACCCATGGTGTGATGAGGACTTGGGAGGAAACTAGGGTTAGATGAAGACATGACAGTGGGATCTGAATAATGGGATTGGTAACCTTCTAAGAAGAGATACTAGCAGGCTTGCTCTCTTTCTCTCTGCATGCTGTCACAGTCATGTCTGACTTTTTGTGATACCATGGACTATAGCCTCCCAGGCTCCTCTGTCCATGGAATTCTCCAGGCAAAAATACTGGAGTGGGTTGCCATGGGATCTTCCCAACTTAGGGATCAAACTGAGGTCTCCAGCATTGCAGGGGAATTCTGTACCATCCGATAGTGTATTTTTATCCTATGGCATTATTGCAAGAATTACATAAGATAATAGTGCTTAATATGAAATATTTTATTAATTTATTATATTTATATGAAGTACAGTATTTTTTTTAACTAATAGATTTAAGTTAATTTCTGTCTTTGAAATATGTATCAGTTTTAAAAGGAAGATAGTTTCAGAACTGGGATATTTCAAAGGGTCTTATTTTTCTCTTGCAGAGAAGATGTGATCACTGGCTTCATGTTTTTCAAATTCTCTGCATTTGAGAATGCAGAGGTCTATAAATAAAATCCCTTGAGTTAAGACTTCATATATGTCTTCTAACCAGATTTCTCTATTTACTGCGTTCCAGCAGGTCAAACATGTAATATCAGAAAAAAAATATTCCAATAACTTTGAGAAGATGCAGTTAAATGGAGCAGACTGAAGATAAATTTTTTCTTGGCGTTGTGTAGATTTTCAGATGTGAAATTAGAGATGCACCAATCTTGCCCCAAGCAAGAAAATACACAGGGAGTTTATACGGTGTGAATCAACTTATTCTGGAATGTCAAAACTGAAACTCCTGACAAAATGGCAACAGGCACTAAGTTATATTCTGGAGAGGGGATGACACTGAATATACCTTGACAGTCCAGCTGGTAAGTGTGAATGTCATTTAGTGGTCTATTTCTCAATGAGTGGCATGCTAACATCTCAATAAAATAAGAATGCAGGCTGGGTGCCAATCATCCCATGCCTTTTCAGTTTCCAAGGGAGTTGTGTCATCTGTAATAGCATGGAAAAAAATTGCTCTTATTGCTTTTCTTAATAGACAAAAATATTAGAGCATCTAGTAACACAACCCAGAATACCATCAACAAAAAATTCTGCATGGAAAGTAAAATTGGAGAAATCCTTGATGACTTTCTTCTTAACAGATTGATGTGATAATAATTTTCTTTTTAAACTTATCTTGCTTGGTATATCTATGGCAGATAGATAGTCCAATTGCTATCACCCACATCCTCCCTTGCTAGTCTTTTATCGTGGAAGTTAGAAAATGCCATTTACTTACTTCTGTGGCCTCTCTTAAACTGTAAGTACCCATGAACAGATTGAGCTAATAAATATAAAAAGTCTATTGGGTAGGGGGTAAAAGGAGAGACTCTTTTCAGGAAAAGTGCCTTTTTTTAACAGCATGCCCAACATGCCCATTGTGCCTTTAAAATTAGGCACAATGTCAAGAGCTGCAGCAGCCATCTTGTGACCATGAGGCACTGGCCCAGGCCCAATATGACAAGGCTAGAGGCTGAGCTTCGTTAGTAAAGCTAGGAGTGATGACTCCCCAGTGGTGACTCCCTGTAGTAGGCAAGATTTTCACATCCAAGAACTTCAGTTTATGCTCTTGTAACTGTGAACATGTAACTTGACATGTCAAAAGAAACTTTGCAATTAAAATTAGTTAAAATAGGTATTTAAATAGATTTTAAAATAGGGAGATTTTTACTGGTGGCAGCAATCTAATCACTTTAGCCCTTAAAAGCAAAGTTAAGTTTCTCTGACTGGGCTCAGTCAGAGAGATTCAGTGGAAGAGGAAGCCAGAAGGGAGATAAGGCAGACAGATCTGAAGATGGGAAAGACTTGACCTGCCAGGCTAGCTCTGAATCAGGGAATGCAAGTGACCCCTACAAGCTGATAACAATCCCTGGCTGACAGTCAGCAAGAAAAGGGGGACCTCAGTCCTACAGTCATAAAGATCTGAGTTCTGCCAACAACCTGAAAGAATGTTGAAGCTGATCCTTCCTGAGAGCCTCCAGGCCAGGAAATAGATTGGCCAGTCTCTTGATTTCAGTCTTATGAGAATCAGACAAAGAATCAGATGATCCCCCTGAGCTTTCTACCTATAAAATTGTACAACATTTTGCTTGTATTTTTTCAAGCTACTTGATTTGATTGGACAATGTGCATGCTTAGTCGTGTCCGACTCTTTGCAACCCATGCACTGTAGCCTGACAGACTCCTCTGTCCATGGAATTCTCCAGGCAAGAATATTGGAGTGGGTTGCCATCTTCTCCTCTAGGGAATCTTCCTGACCCAGGGATCTAACTCAGGTCCCCCTGCATTGTAGGTAGATTCTTTACTGTCTGAGCCACCAGGGAAGCCCTAAGTTTGTGCAGTTTGTTATAGCTGCAATAGAAAACTCATATGCTCTCCCAAAACCAAGTTATTCACTAATGTGTTGTAGAAGACAACCATTCTGGTAGTCAAGTAAAAAAAGCACAGACAATAACAACAATGCAATAATAACAAATAACAGCATACTATTCCTTCTTATTACGTGTTAAGCTCTGTTCTAGAACAAACAGGACAGAGTAGAGCACTGTTTCTTTGGAGCTTATGTCTTAGGAAAAGGAAATAGATAATAAACAAATATATGCACAAGATAAAACTATTATGTAGGTGAATAAAATTGGGTAATGTGCAGCCAAGTATTCATCAAATAATGTAGATTGTATGGTCAGGAAAAGCCACTTTGAGAAAGGAGTGTCTAAGTGAAATATGAATAAGAAGCAACAAGGTAACAAAATATTGTATGAAGGGTAACAGAGACAATTGCAAGATGGGGTAGGGGACTCCCAGATAAAAACTGTAAAAAATAAATGCTATGTAAAAAAATAAGCAACAAAGATACATTGTATCGCATGAGTCATAATTATAGTCATAATTGTGTAATAACTTTAAGTAGAATATAACATATAAGGATGTTGAATTATTATGGTGTACATGTGAAGCTAATATAGTTTTGTAAATCAGTTCAGTTCAGTCGCTCAGTAGTGTCCAACTCTTTGTGACCCCATGAATCGCAGCACACCAGGCCTCCCTGTGCATCACCAACTCCCAGAGTTCACTCAAACCCATGTCTATCAAGTCGGTGATGCCATCCAGCCATCTCATCCTCTGTCGTCCCCTTTTCCTCCTGCCCCCAATCCCTCCCAGCATCAGCGTCTTTTCCAATGAGTCAACTCTTCTCATGAGGTGGCCAAAGTACTGGAGCTTCAGCTTTAGCATCATTCCCTCAAAAGAACACCCAGGGCTGATCTCCTTCAGAATGGACTGGTTGGATCTTCTTGCAGTCCAAGTCAAATCAACTATATTTCAACTTAAAAAGAAGAAGAAGAAAAAAAAAAAAACAGCCTACACATTGTTTCTCTTCCAGGACTGCTTTTGTACAAATGTATACAGGCAAGCTTGATTTTGTTGAATATAAAGATGCTGAATCAATTTTGTTAGATGAGTTAAAATATTATATATCTCCAAATTATACCTTCAATTCTAGACATAATTATGCACTTGTGAGTATGTTGAGTCAAGGCAGGGGATGGGGTGTTAGTAATTTCTGTTCTTTGAGTATTTCTTCTAAGGCCATTGAGGGAACAAGATAATTTGGTCCAATTCATGTTGCTCTGCCAATCCCTGGCCTCTGCCCATTTGCCTAGGTACAAGGAACTGCTACTCAGATTGGCTAAAATAACTGACTGAAATACCAATAGGAGGTATTCATACATTATGAAAAAGGAGCAGATAAGGCCTTTCCTTGTTCTTCCCTTTCCGAACACTTACACAGCAAATGCTTTTTAAGCTTCTGCCACAGATTTGGTAACCTAGCCTGGCTGAGTCTGGCTTAAGTCCAGCAGCCACCACTCTGGGCTTCCAATTCCTTCACAATGGTTAGATTAATAAATTAGAGCCTGAAGAGACCTTTAAAAATTGAAAGGGCTGAGAGTCCTTTTTAGTTTCTTTTTAGACCTAAGTCTGGTCTCTAATTCAGCTTTATCAGAGTGGCTTTATACCTGAAGAGAGCTGAGGAGGGTGATGATGATATATGCAAAATGTGGTCGCACAGCCACTCTGAGGAACAACTTATTTATTGTTTGGGTTGGACATTTAACTCATGAAACTCACCACTTTATGTCCTTTAGGGTTTTCTGCTGAGAAAGCTTTATACATGAAAACAAAAGCCAAATCCCTGACACCCTTTGATGTCTTTGTAAACATATGCATGTGCTTTATGATGACTTTCAGAATTGCCGAGGCCACCATAAGTTACTGTGCATATAATCAGGCTAAATATTCTCATCTGACACTCCTAATTATTTCCATGTTTGTCTCCAGTATATTTTTTATAGACCTATATTTCTTATTCCTAGCATCTGCATCATTTTTCTATTTTCCTGTCCAAAGTATAAAACAATGACATACCTGCTTGCTTGCACATATCTTGTTTTATATATGTAAATATACTTTCTAGCAATTACAATTGGTAACAAAGCTCAAAATTAACTGTATCTCTCAGTCAGAACCATCATAAAAAAAAAAAAGAAAGAAAGAAAAGTGAAGTCGCTCAGTCGTGTCCAACTCTTTGCGACACCATGGACACCAGGCTCTTCCGTCCATGGGATTTTCTAGGCAAGAGTACTGGAGTGGGTTGCCGTTTCCTTCTCTAGGGAACTTCCCGACCCAGGGATCGAACCCTGGTCTCCCACATTGTAGGCAGACGCTTTCCGTCTGAGCCACCACTTGATCTTAGCCAAAAGGCCGAGAAGCGATAGCTAACTCAAAATATTTATTCAGCAGTAAACAATTTTCGTGTGCAAAAGGTAAGAGAAAGCTATCAAAGTATGCAGAATGAACACTTGTTTTAGTTTGAAATCAGTTGGCAGAAAATCAATGACCTATGATATAAGAACCTCATCTCCACCCCCAGGGACCTCCATGTTATTGGAGTGGATTCACAGTACACACACACATACACATTTTCTCAAACAACAAATGCTGATGTTATAACGACTAATCTTTTAAATGATTTCAAGCTTTCAGCATTTGACTACATGGGTCATAGTGTTTCTCAAATGTGAACCCCGGATCAGCAGCATCAGCCTCTCTTGGGCACTGAGATACTCAAAACCTCACATCTCACTTCTGATCTATCGTATTAGAAACTCAGAAACTCTGTAGTGGGGTCCAGCATCTGTGTTTGCACAAGCCACCAAGTGGATTCTGACACAAGCTAAAGTTTAAGATCCACGGATTTATAAAAGAAGTTAAAGAAGCATTCCTTTGGTCAGTTCAGTCAATGCTAATTACAGCATTTATTCTAATGACATAATTATGGAATATGGAAGTGTCCAAAGATTTAGCCAACAGGATGTTCATCACAGAACTGTTTATAATTGTGATAAGTTTTGAATGATGAATGTTCTATATGAAGAACAATCACATGGGGAATATTAATGATTAGTCATTTTTTAAAAGGAAATTTTAAAGGAATTTCCAAATGTTCTCAAAATTATTCTGATAACTACATATAAAATCAAAACTGCTCATCAAAATAAACAAAATATCTAGAAAGCTTATCTCTGGGATCATGACTGTTCATAATTTTCATCTTTATATGGGTTTTTGTCAGTTTCTATTACAAATATGTGTGTGCACATACATACATAGGCACATGCCTACATATATATGTATATATATGTGTGTATATATATGTATATACACATGTAAATGTGTATATGTGTGTATACATATATATACACATATATACACACATATACACATTTACATGTGTTCTCACTTGCAAGAGATTTTGCAAAGTCCTGTTTATCATTCTCTATGGCTTTGTTGTCTGAACTTATACCATCAGTTGCACTTTTCCTGGTTCTAATGCTGTGAAAATTATTTTTCACTTAATATGAATGTAAAATTAAAGTTTACTACTCATTTATATATTACATATGCCATTTATTTTGTACTGACAATAGAGAATGATTTTGGTAATATAGTTACAATTGAGACCATATAGAACATGTGAATTCTGTTACGATTATTCCTTACAGAATCCCAATATGTACTTTTATTTTAAAACATGTGTACCTGAGGAAGAAGACCCTGCCACACAGAACACATACCTGAGTTTGATGATTTATTTTGTCTGGGAAGTCAATGTTTTTGTTAAAATGATGCTAATTTGACAACTAAAACCCCTACCCATAAGTTTCTTTGGTTTTCTTTTCATTTAGGCACTCTGCAGGGAAAAAAACAAAACAAAACAAAACAGAGTTGGCAGAGTCCAATAAAGTGGTACTGGGTCATGAAGTTTTCTCTTTACAGAAAGTAATTTATTTATCATATTTTCAGATCTTTTCAACTATCAGTTCTTCTTTTTGTTTAATGGAGGAATTCTTTTAAGATGTGGAATGCCTGCTTGAATGCCAGTTCTATTTTATGAGAAACCGCAGTTCAGGATTTTCTCTTTTCCTGTCCTTGAATGCATCTTAAGACTTGCAAGACTGATTCCTAGATGTAACATCAAATGATTGGATGTCTTCAAGGTTCTTCACAAGTAACAAGTTTCGTTCTTAGGTGCCAGATAGATAGTTCTGTGCTTCTTTTGCAACAAATAAAAGCAAGCCACTCTTTCCAAAACATCAAATAAAAATGGAAAGAAATAACCGCTTTTGAAATAAAGAAAATAGTTAAATTCAGGGGAATTATTTGAAGTTTTTCATCTCTACCCCTAACCATCAGACATTCACATTCTCCAGGAAATTTTTCTTTACTGGTCCTTGTTATAAGGACAGACTCTAAATATTCTTTACATATCTGAATTACTTGATAAATCACATGCATGATGATTGGAAAGCCAATAATTTGATTATGATATTTTGGTTTAATTTAAGAGTGAGACCACACTTTCCTCTTTTTCAGACAGAAACAGTTGAAATAAATAGCCTTGAAATGGAAGAAAATTCTGTTTATCACAGTCATTTTATTGATCACCAACACAGTAAGAGGATTACAACTGCCATTGTAGTTGTCCATTCTCTATGTCTTTGTTCTATTCCTTCCCTGCAAATAGGTATAATGTATGGTAGATTTAGTATTACTTTTAAAAAAATGTTTTTAAATCTTCTTTAATTGCTTTGCAATGTTGAATTGGTTTCTGCCATACAACAATGTGCATTAGCCATAGGTATACATATGCCCCCCCACCTCTTGGACCTCCGTCCCATTGCCCACCCCTTCCCACCCTTTCAGGTTGTCATAGAGTACCAAGCTGAGCTCCCTGTGCTACACAACAGCTTCCCACTAGCTATCTATTTTATATATGGTAAAATATATGTTTCAATGCTACTCTCTCAATTTGTCTCACCCTCACCTTCTCCTTGGAAGGAAAACTATAACCAACCTAGATAGCATATTAAATAGCAGAGACATTATTTGTCAACAAAGGTCCGTCTAGTCAAGGCTATGGTTTTTCCAGTGGTCATGTATGGATGTGAGAGTTGGGCTGTAAAGAAAGCTGAACACTGAAGAATTGATGCTTTTGAACTGTGGTGTTGGAGAAGACTCTTGAGAGTCCAAGACTGCAAGGAGATCCAACCAGTCCATCCTAAAGGAGATCAGTCCTGGGTGTTCATTGGAAGGACTGATGGTGAAGCTGAAATTCCAATACTTTGGCCACCTGATGTGAAGAGCTGACTCATTTGAAAAGGCCCTGATGCTGGGAAAGATTGAGGGCAGGAAGAAAAGGGGACAACAGAGAATGAGATGGTTGGATGGCATCACTGACACAATGGACATGGGTTTGGGTGGACTCTAGCAGTTGGTGATGGACAGGGAGGCCTGGCGTGCTGCAGTTCATGGGATCGCAAAGAGTCAGACAAAAGTGAACGACTGAACTGAACTGAACTCCTTCTCCTACTGTGTCCACAAGTCTGTTCTCTCTCTTTGTTCTATTCCTGCCCTTCAAATAGGTTCATCAGTACCCTTTTAGAAAAAAATTTTGAATTGAGGGAAACCCTTCTTCCCTTACACAATAGATATAGGATATATGAGTATAAGGGGCTTCCCAGGAGGTGCTAGTGCAACCACTGCCAATGTAGGAGACGTAAGAGATGTGGGTTCCACTAGTGGATCAGGAAGATCCCCTGGAGGAGGGCACGGCCACCCACTCCAGTATGCTTGCCTGGAGAGTCCCATGGACGGAGGAGCCTGCTGAACTACAGTCCACAGAGTTTCCAAGAGTCGGACACAACTGAAACGACTTAGCACAAAGGCATGCATAGGAATATGGGATTGCAGAAAATGCTCAGGTCACCAACTGCTCCAGTCTGCCTGGGTATGAGGGACTTCCTAGGAAGTGGGACTTTCAGTGCTGAAATCTGGACAGTCTCAGGGAGATGGGCACCCATTGGTCACCTTTCTGGAGATGGAAACGGGTGTTGGGGTTAGGATGAGTTTCTCTCCTTAGGAATATGGCCATCCTAGGACTAAAAGATTATACAAAACAACAAATTATGGGTGCTGGCCAGAAATACCAAGGAGTATATAGAATTAGCAAATATGAGGAGCGGAAGAGCAGGATCTGAGGTTCTCGTTGACGAGTGTTAGGAGTTCAAGCAAGATGCAACAAACACTGTGAGACCCTGAAACTCCACCCATCTTGGTATTTTTTTATTTTTGTTCTTATTGCTGAGTGGCAGGTTCTTCTCAAAAGACTGCAGGTAATGAAGTGTTTTTTTAAAAAAATTATAATATAAAGAATATGAGTCTTTTTTTCCATTCCTTAACTTTGATGTCTTAAATCTCCCTAAACCTGAAAACATACTTTTTACCTTCTGTCACATGCTGATAAGTAGGATTTCAAGGGGAAAAATAGTCACACATTCCAATTATTATAATATCTAAGGGAGCACTTTAACCTATTTTCAAAGTTTTACCTGCTGCAAATATGAGAGTGATTTTAATTCTCCTCTTTATTATAGTCTAGTGTTCATATACTAATCCTTATTATATTGCCATGAAATTACAAAAAAGAATATCATAACAATTTTGTGTTTATTCTAAATATGCTAGATAAGCCGTTAGCATTAATGTGGCTGAGATTTTATTATTTTTCTTCCCAGAAAGAATGGAAATGAGTTTACTTAATATGAGATGATGGTTTCATATAACTGTTAGGATTAGGCAATGTTGAAAATAAGAAATCTTGATAGAAAAAAATTGCTAAATTTTTATTCAGCTGAAATATGTAGACTTCAATAATAAGGCTGGAGCAGCTGGTCTGATCTAGTCTTTTGTGGCAATTAATTAAAAGAATGCGTCATTCTGTAACCATACTTGCCAGACCCCACTCGAGTTTATAATGTGTCACAGTCTCTGACTATTCCTTCTGGAACTCATACACAGCCTTTCCATAATTAAACTGGTTCAGCCTTTTCAGAGGTGAATCCTAAAGCACATTATATGTAATTTGACTGCAAATGTCTACTTATAGAGCCACTGAAATATACAATGAGGAACAATGTATACTAACACATCTCAAAAAATAACTTTTCTGGGTTCCTCTAACTACATGGCATGTGGGGAAAGGCAAAACTATGGAGACAGTAACAGATCTGGGACTTTATTTTTGGCGGGGGTGTGGGGGGCGGCGGTTGGAGGAAGGGGAGAAATGAATGGGAATGGTACAGAGGATTTTTAGAATGCTAAATCTATTTTATATGATGTCAAGATGGTAGATACATGGCAATATACATTTGTTAAAACCCACAGAACTGTGTAACACAGAGTGGACTTTAATGAAAACTATGGGATTTCGTTGATAGTGATCTATCAATAATGACTGATTAATAGTGACAGATGCATCACATGAATTTATTGTTGTTCAGTCACTAAGTTGTGTCTGACTCTTTGCGATCTCATGGACTGCAGCATGTCAGGCTTCCCTGTCCTTCCCTCTCCCAGGGTTTGTTCAGGTTCATGTCCTTTGAGTCGGTGATGCTATCTAACCATCTCATCCTCTGCATTCATGAAAGATGTTAATAACAGTGGAAACTGTGGGAGAGGGGGTTATACATGTATTTGTTCAATTATTCTGTGGCTCTAAAACTGTGATATTCAATCTTTCTTCTTCTTCTTTTTTTTTTTTTTGGCTGTACTTCATGTTATATGGGATCTCAGTACCCTGATCAGGGATCTCTTGGTACCCCAACCAGGGCTTGAACCTATGCCCCCTGCATCGGAAGCTCAGAGTCTTAATTATTGGACCATCAGGAAAGTTTCAAAATTCAATCTTTTAATGAGCATTATATGCTTTTTTTTTTTTTTTTAAAAAAAAAGGAGCTTTGAAATCAGAAACAGTCAGGCTTGAATCCTTATTCCACCCTTTAGCTGTGGGACTTTAGATGGTTCTCTGATTCTTCTGGAAAATAAGGATAACAATGCCTCTTTTATATATCATGATATAATATTCCTTCAAATTAAAATAGAATTTCCTGAAGTGATAAAAACAGTCTTGCCATGCTAGCTATTAGTCTTGTTGAGGTTTGGGACACCTGCATCTGACAGTCTTGGTGGGGCTGGTGATGGCAGAATAGAGAAAGGTCGGGTATTAAGCATCTCATATTTCAAGCTGAAACTGGAGAAGGTCTTTACTATAAAATATTCTAACTTGAATACAGCCCTTTGGGAAAATATTCAGTAAGACAAATTTCTTTTTCTTTTTTAATCCAATTCAAGTCATAATTTTCCTAATTCATTCTAGATAGATATAGATAGGCATAACTCCTCTCTCCTCTGCAGTTGCTGGCCCTTAGGCACTTAGGTATAAGTATTCTTGGACTTCCCTGATGGCTCAGTGGTAAAGAATCTGCCTGCCAATGAAGGAGATACAAGTTTCATCCCTGGATCAGGAGGATTCCCCTGGGGGAGGGCATGGCAACCCACTTCAATATTCTTTCCTGGGAACTCCCATGAACAGAGGAGCCCGCCAGGCTATAACCCATGGGGTACAAAACAATCGAACATGACTTAGCGAATAAACAACAGCAGCAGAAATATGCTTATGGATGTGCACTTTCATTTTTGCGGGCTAAAATCCAAAGAGTTGAAGTGCTGGCTCATGGGGTAGATGTACACCCACCTAAATGAAAAACTTCCAATCTATTTGAAGAAAAGAGAGCTAACATTTTCTGAGTACTAAGGGCCAGACACTAGGTCATGTGCTTCATGTTGATTATCTTATCTAATCCTTTAACACTATCAGCTAGAATCTATTTTTATCCTTGATTTACAGAAGTGTAAACTGAAGTTTAAAGAGCTTAAGAAGTTTGCCCCCAAATAACACCGTAAGTGTTGCTATAGTCTCCTAAGTATTTGTAGAGGGAACCAGCTCTCCTGCATAGACATTAGCATGAACAAGGGTGAAAAAAAAGAAAAGGACCTAGTCCTTGCCCCAGATGTTCTCATGAAGCTCAAGAGTTTTAATTAGGACCAATGAGACAGCCCAAGTTGTTCTTATGAAAATAACTGCATGGGTCAGAGGAAGGTTTATTTGTATGTATCTTGAGAAATGTTTCCATTTCTTCCAGGTTCCCCTTGACTAGTGACACTAAGGCCGAAGGAAGTGGATGCTTCAGGACTATTTTATTCCAGAGCCAATGAAGCCAGGTTGTCAGTCTCTTCTCTGCTAGTCTGCACAGCCCAGCACCCATAGCCACTACCCTGCAATTAACCTATCTGAATTAGGCTTCCCATTACTATCTAAGGAAGCCGGCAGTACCCTTTGGGTATTCTCCATCAGGAGCTGGGTTAAGCATTCATTTACATGTAAATGGTCTCCTTTTCTCCTTCTTCTCAGCCTGCTAATGAAATATTCTGCACTGCTGTGCAAACCATGTTACCTACACATTTTGAATAGGAAAATGCTTGAGATGAAATGGAAAAATTAAAGCAAAATTACACATTAAAAAAATAGCCCTTGGAGATAGCCATTTACCTTTTTCACTCCATTTGTTCCATCATTCAATGGTTGTGTGAGTGTCTACCAAGCGTGGGAAGCTGGGTTTGGAGTTGGAGACATACCACTGATGTTTAGGAACAGGGGACTCAGAAAGTTCACTGGATTTAAAGGAGCCAATCAGTAAAGTCATATTTACACTAAGAATTTTTAAAATTCTTTTTGAATTTTCAATTGTGCTGAGTACAGGGAAATACAAACATAGGAGACTCCAAGGTCACTGACATGGGAATCTAACCTAGGCAGAAGGCAAGAGACTTCTCTGAGGAAACTACAAGACAAGAAACTGCTTAAAGCTGCCAGGATATGACCGCTAACAGATACTGGTTATTGTCAAATGCTCATTGTGTACCATGCTCGGCTCTAAACGCATTACACATACTAGCTCTACAGATTTACGAGGTTGGTGGTGTTATTATCCCATTTTACAGATGGGATGAAGAACCATTATTGAAAGCCAAGCTGCCTGATTGTGGAGTGTGCATGCTGGAACACTTTAAACACTGTCCACTGTTCCTTTTGCTTTCCCAGGCATCACTAATGGTGAAGAATCTGCCTGTCAATGCAGGAGATGCAAGAAGCTCGGGTTCCATCCCTAGACTGGGAAGATCTCCTAGAGTAGGAAATAGCAACCCACTCCAGTATTCTTGCCTGGAGAATCCCATGGACAGAGGAGCCTGGCGGGCTACAGTCCATGGGGCCTCAAAGAGTTGGACAAAACTGAGCAATTGAGTACACACACACACACACATACACACACACACACACACACACACACACACAACTTGCTTTCTTAATGTTACTTCCTACTGAAAAGCATATTTTTCCTTTTCTAAGTTGGCCTAATTACTATTTTATTAAAACATTTAATTTGTTCCTTGATCCAGACCTATGTTAAACTATGTCCTATGTGTACAGATTGTTACTTTATTAATAAGCAAAGGTGACTATAAAGAAAAAAAATCTCTGTCATTAATAAGCACCAGGAACTGTAGGAAATGTCGGAAATGTCTTCTCCCAGCATCTGTTGGATGGCTTTTAGCATCCCTGTTACACAGGAGAGAGAGTGAGGTAGAGAGAAGTTCAGTGGCTTGGCTGCTGTCACCCGGGTAGAGAGCCTGGTAGAGCTGGGAACAGAGGCCCGATTTGCCCATGTTGCTACAAACCCTGAGCTGCCTCTCTGATTTTATTATTAGTGTTGAACTGATCTCTAAAATAAAGATGTGAAAAGTCTCAAAGAAAAAACAAAACCACAAAACCAAAGCTGTGCAGATTCTAGAAAGGACTTCCCAGGTGGCGCTAGTGGTAAAGAACCCACCTGCCAATGAAGGAGATGCAAGAAATCCTGAGTTGGGAAGATCCCCTGGAGAAGGCAATGGCAACGCACTCCAGTATTCTTGCCTGGAAAATCCCATGGATGGAGGAGCCTGGTGGGCTATAGTCCACCCAGTCACAAAGAGATGTGACTGAGAAACTGAACACCAAATACTGGAAAACACCTGTATTTCTACTTTTGGGGTATTCCCAACAATCCCTACAGTAGCCTCATGTTTGCATTATAAAACAAATAAATTCTGATTAAATGAATGAAATGGTCCAAGAAATCCTAGTATTTTTTGTCTTGATCATTGATTTTCTGATCAATATTCTGAGGATTATTTTGTTTTCCTGCTATTTTGATATTGAGAATGAGTTGTCCTGAGTGTCTGAAACATATTTAGTTGGCTTGGTTGAATATTTTGCTTTGTAAATTTATATAATTACTTTCATATCCAGTTTAGTTTCCTGAGAATTTGGATGGTGTGAGATTTCCAGAGACTTGATATGAAAGTCACTAGTGAAAGTGAAGTCACTCAGTCGTGTTCGACTCTTTGTGACCCCATGGACTGCTGCCTTCCAGACTCCTCCATTCATGGAATTTTCCAGGCAAGAGTACTAGAGTGGGTTGCCATTTCCTTCTCCAGGGAATCTTCCTGACTCAGGGATTGAACCCAGGTCTCCCACATTGCAGGCGGATGCTTTACCCTCTAAGCCACCAGGGAAGCCCACGGAAGTCACTAGGCTCTTTCATTTTTTTTTCTTGACATATTCTAAAACCTCTCTTTATTTTCCCTCAGTCCTTAATGTTTCTCTCTCCCCAGACCTGACTCACATTTTCCTACTCATTCCTTTCTGAGCTTACCTTCCCATCTTCAAGAACTGTAAGGTAACACTGTATATACAACAGTTCTATTTCAAACTCAGAGCCACTGTCCATACAAATACACTCACACCTGTCAGACCACACACCCTGATGCACAAAACAGATCTCTAGCAACTCACGCTGACATCTCTCTAAAAGCAGTCGGCTTTCACAGCCAGTCTTTAGGGAGGTTAAAAGAAAATGCAGCTAGTGTGGCTGGTGTTCTGGCAGTTTGACTTCAGCTCCTCACACGACCTGCCTGTTCTGCTACAAGGTATAATTTCAACTCCAAGAAAGTGTTCCCTTTTGCTTGGCCTCACATCAGAACACCATCTAATGTAGCCCAAAGATTTTTCATTAGGTTTCATTACAGTATGTTACAGTTTCCATTGCATTGCAGTGCTCTTCACAGAGACTTTTCGCTGATTTTAGTTCGAGAAATTAAGTGATCTCAAGTGCAGCCATGGTAGCACCCGTTACGATGTCTGATTTTAAAGCCAAGTAAAACTGAAAAACTCATGTTTGGAATCCTGAGTATGCCAAAAGGTCCAAAGACAGTTTATTAAGACAATAACATTGATAATAATCATATTAAATGAGAGCAAAAACTACATGTTTTCAAAAAAATCCATTGCTGCATTCATTCCTTCAACAATTTTTTTTTTCTTTTACGTACCTGATAAATTCCAGGCCCTGTTAGCAAAGGGAAATAAGTTTGTGTGTGTACTTCTTAACCATTCTATACATAATAATGAAGAGAGATTTGGAGCTCTTTGGCTAAGCTGAATATCAGGAATGTATATATTCTTCTACATGATGGTGGTGGTTTAGTCGCTAAGTCATGTCCAACTCTTGAAATTCCATGGACTATAGTCTGCCAGGCTCTTCTGTCCATGGGATTTCCCAGGCAAGAATACTGGACTGGGTTGCCATTTTCTTCTCCAATTCTTCTACATGAAGGAAGGTAAATGTTTATAGGTCAGGACTGGCACATATATAACTCTGATAGAATTTTAGTAACTGTATCCCTTGACAAATTCAGTTCTTTCTTGTGCCTTCCTTAGGAGAAGTCTCAGAGTTTTTTTATGTCCAAAGACCACAGATTCATTTCCATAACTGGTGCTGATTTACAGAAAATGTAGTACATTTTCCCTAAGCAAATAGGGAAGTGATAGCATATGCCATTAATCAAACAAAACTATACAAACAGTTCATTTCAGCCTCTCTTTCATTTCCTCTTCGTAGCTAGCCTTTGGACTCTCATTCATGCTTTCTGTCACCACTTCTCTCTGTCTCTTTCTGTTAATCTGTGTCTTTCTGTCTGCTGACCTAAAACAAATAGACCGCCAATTATTTCTCCAACAAAAAAGAAAAAACAACAAAAAAAGGAAGGGTGGCAGGGTGATTTAATCGGGATTAGTAAAGAACTGGAGTCCAGAGTCTGCAGCCACAGTGAGCCACTGACAAGGGGAAAAGAGGAACTCTTTACTAGAGTGGGAAAGGAAGATGGGTGGGCCGTTGTAAGCAAGGTGACCATGGCTTACTCTTCATGGCTTTTCACTGGCTGATTGTTGTAAGGAAAGGAGCTTTCATTCCCCATTGAGCTGTGATCTTTGAAGGATGTGAAAGCTCCCACTTCTGGTCTCCTAACTTGATTTAATTGAGGTTTCCAAAGACCCTGATGCTGAGAAAGATTGAGGGCAAGAGGAGAAGGGGGCAACAGAGAATGAGATGGTTGGATAGCATCACTGACTCAATGGACTTGAGTTTGAGCAAACTCAAGGAGATAGTGAAAGACAGGGAAGCCTGGCGTGCTGCAGTTCATGAGGTCACAAAAAGCTGGACATGACTTAATGGCTGAACAACGATAACAAGAAGAACCTCTTTGTCCCTCTCTTTGTGTCTGTCCATCTCTCTCTCTTGCTTTCTACTGCCTCTACCCGTACCCTCTCCATTCTCCTTTCCTTCCTGCCTTGTTTTCTCCCAGCGCATCCCTCCTTTCTCGAGATCTGCCACTGGGTCACAGAAAGCCTCTTTTCTATATGAAGTAGTGTGTTCCTCATTCCGTTCCTCTACTTGCCTTCTACGGTCTCACACAATCTTGCCACTAAGCACAACAAAGCATCTTTCTTACACTCCTAGATCTTCAGAAATCAGGGAAGGAATTCTTCCTGATAGTGGAAATTGTTGTTGTTGTTTTTCCTAATTACTTTTTGTCATAGCTCCTTTCATTAAAAAAAATAAAATTATATTGGTAAATCCACAGAATCCTAGGAGTAACTTTTTTAAAAAGATGGTTGCATAATTTTAAACTCTTAGTTTGACTCAGTGGTAAAGAATCTGCCTGCCAATGCAGAAGTCACAGGAGATGTGGGTTTGATTCCTGAGTCGGGAAGTTTTCCTGGAGGAGGAAATGGCTTCCTACTCTGGTGTTCTTGCCTGGGAAATCTCATGGACAGAGGAGCCTGGTGGACTATAATATAGTCCATGGCATTGCAAAGAGTTGGGCATGACTTAGCAACTAAATGAAGCAAAAATGAAATAGTAAGCTGGACACCTATGGATTCATTTATGCAGAGTTAGTTATTGATGAGTAAGACTTCACATTTGGGAAATATGATGGTGAGTCTACCAAAGATTCTGCATCATCATGATTTAGTGTCTGCAGTCAAGAATGCAGATGGATTTTCCTACAAGGCTTTCTTGATAAATGGCAAGTTGATGTTTTTGCTAATATAATATCAACCCAGGAAGTAAGCACTGATTGCAAAAAGACATTTTTGTGAACCCTAACATTTGAAAATAACCTGTTTTCCATTTACTTCCAAAGTAACAGCCCAAACTTTCCATTTGCTCTAAAGTAATCCTCACAAGGAGATCCAACCAGTCCATCCTAAAGGAGACCAGTCCTGGGTGTTCATTGGAAGGACTTATGCTGAGGCTGAAACTCCAATACTTTGGCCACCTCATGCAAAGAGTTGACTCATTGGAAAAGACCCTGATGCTGGGAGGGATTAGGGGCAGGAGGAGAAGGGAACGACAGAGGATGAGATGGTTGGATGGCATCACTGACTCAATGCACATGAGTTTGGGTAAACTCTGGGAGTTGGTGATGGACAGGGAGGCCTGGCATGCTGCAGTTCATGGGGTCACAAAGAGTCGGACACGACTGAGTGACTGAACTGAACTGAACTGAATCCTCACAACTTCAGAAATAGTACAAAAACCGTAACACACTCAGCTGCTAAGTTAACTTGTACTACATTGAACATGCTGTAATCTAATACAACAGAGATATTTTTATTTCCCTAAAGGCATGCCTTTCTCATTGCCTAAGACATTTTTTGAGATCTAAAAAACTTCTGGCATGGATAGAAACAAGATGGTTTCACTGTACTGTAAAGGAAAAAAAAAAAAAAAAACCTGTAACTAACTCTAAACCAAGCTGTGTGGAATTTTTTTTTTTTTCACAGCTGGAATACTAGTTTTTATTACAGCTCAACTGGCATGGCAAATTAAAATTCATCTCTGTTTGCTAAACTGCTACTTAAAATGGCTTCTACCAACTGTTACTGTTGAATATTATGTTGTCATTTATGCATTTAGTGGGAATGGCTCAATAGCATGAATATTTTAAAACAAGTACATAGGAAGTACTTTTCCCCCCATTGGTTTTCAATAGTTTACTATCTGAATTATGTTTTGAGTTCTTGGTCAAACCTAGCTTAATTTTCACTGGTGATAAGGCAGCTGTCGACTGAATTAATTAAATAGTCTTTATAGGTACATTATAGCTGCAGTTCCTGATTATAGCCAAACAACTCTATTTTATTACTTCTCTGTTACATTACTCTGCAGATTTGTCACTTGTGAAAACCAAGGGATTTTCAGTGACAATTCAACCTTCCTCACACAATACGTGACACATTGTTAACAACAGCAATGACAAAAGATCCTTCCCTTTGTTTCTGTGCATTTTACATTTATTTTCATGGAGCACAGAAGTCTGCAGACTATCTTGAATGAATTACATATCTGGCATTTGTTCACTACGCTAAGATTATAAGTGTTTATGAGCACTTTTATTTTTGGTATTAATGAAATAAAACAAAGAAAAGCACTCAGTGTCATGATGTATCTGCATACAAAATCAGCATGTTATTTCTTCCCTTAATACTCATAATCCTAATTACCTCCTTGGGGAAACCTTTACCGACATTCCAGACAGAATAAACCATATTCTCGTCTGAGTTATACTCTATATTTCCTGAATCATCCTGCTCTTTTTCTTACTAGAATGTTTTTTAAACTCTTTATTTACATGTCTATCACAGAGGTAAGATCATGGGATATATCCTGCACTTCATTAAACATGGGAATGCCCAACCCAATTTACCTTACTTGAAAGTCCCTATCATTACTGAAATATTGAAATAGAATTTTTATGACTTGTTTGAATGATAAGGAAAATATGTAAAAAGTAAGTAAAAATTCAGCTGAGTTATTTTATCTAAAATTATGTTCTAATCAAATCTTGAAGTCACAGTTTATCTATTATACTTGCCACTTAAATAGCCTCCCTTTTCCAAAAAAAAGGAACTTCATAGATGATAATTTATTGAAAACTATCTCTATGTTTATTTTTTTCTAGTGATTTTCGTGCATTAACTTCAAATGAAAAGAGTAGCTTTTTATAAGCCCTAAATTGAGAAAAAGCGCTTAGATTCAAAGACATAGAGTCATAATTTTGCTTCAGAAAATAAAAATGTAGTTACAATTAACCATTATTTTTTGCAGGGTTATCAAAATTACAATTCATCTACTATTTTCTAGAACAGAGATTCTGCTTCATTATGCAGATCGTTTCTTAAAGGATCAGATTCTTACAAGCATTTAACACCAAGAGGGGTACAATGCACATCTAATTTATAACCAATTTGTTTTCCAGTGTTTTATCCTAGGATACACAAAAAGAGATGACAAGAAAGAGAAGAAACCTTTGTGATGGTTTTATAGCCACCAGTAAGAAAAATGTTAACCTTTTCTTCCTTTAATATCTTGCTAGAACAACATCTTTACCTGGCATTTATCCTCTTAGCTATCTTAATCATATTGTACACTGTGAATGCCAAGAAAAATGTGCATTGGTCGTCCTTAGTAAAATGTCATGTATCTGGCAACCCAGCTTGTTACTCAGGCCCTGAATAAGTTGATGTATTCTGTTTGTCATAATACTTAATGTTAGGGAAACTGAGGAACAAAACATTTATATGACAAAAAAGTTCACGAGAAAATAGCTGCAACAAAGCACTTTGGATAAGCCAGGATCTGTGATATTTGATAGATCTAAGAACTGAGCTTTAAGCTAACTTGCTAAATAATTCTTATCATCTTTATATATTCTTTATAGAATAGTATTTATAAAGAATGCTTATTTCTTTTAAATAGAACAAGTATGGTTAGCCCTAAATGGTATTTCATGAAAAAAAAAAAGTGTAACATATATTCCTTACACCTTGGACAAATGAAGTTTGGGCATTAATATCTTGCTACTAGTAAATACTAATAGGCAAATATTTTCCCATCCATCATATTTCATCAAGTTAAAAAAAAAAAAAAGTGGCAGTTTTACTGCTTACCAGCTGGGAAAACTAGGAAACACTGTGGCTAACCTGGAGGGTTTTGTTTTGTTTTTCCTTCTTTTTCTGTTTTTAGAATTGAAATAAAGCATTCTTCAGGAGTTGGTTGCAACTTTGTAACTTTGTAAGTCAGATAATCATGTCATATTGGGAAGTTAAAAATAAAGGACATTCTGTACTTGGGACAAAAGGAAAATTGTTGCTTTATTAAGGAATATAATAAGTGTAGTTTGAAGCCTAGGTAGGATTTTTATATGATTATCTTTAGGGTATATTAGATAAGCATCTTCAGGTCTGTCCTTTGAAGTATCATCTGTATTCTCAGTATGAATTTCTAACAAGATTTTCACATTATTTTTAAGCTATTGAAAGAAATTACATGTCTACATAGAGAAGACAGGGACACATATACACAGAAATCTTTTCCATGAAAGTCATCAAGAATGATGCCATTGTGGCACGATTCTAGAATGAACACACCACAGTGGTCGGGTGAAGGATCATGGGCATTAAGCACTGTGTGGTGCCAGAATATTTCATCTCAAAATATGACATTTTGGCTTAAGCATTATTTTGAGCTGAAGGCAGTTTAGAAGAAGGTTCAAGAAAAATGTCTCTGCCTTCCCCCTATTTGCCTAAAATCAGGACAGAAATTTAAAAAGGTATCCCCCTCTCCACTGTACCATGAAGGACAAAAGTTAATCATTCAAGACCACTTTAGACCTTCATCAGCTGGGAGGTGGCACCAAAGCCATCCACCGAATAAATTTCACGAATGAGCCTTTCTCTATCATTAGTTTCCATGTATTTTCCTTACAATTTGAAGCCCAAGAAACTTAAAATCCTTCTTCTCTGCCTTGTCACTTCTTTTAAAATGTATCATGCCTTTGCTAAGATACTGCACAAACCCAAGTTCTAGCCAACTCTTTGTGTTACTCATCCACGAGTGCTCCCATGTGTAAGGAAGATACACGTGCTAATAAGCTATTTGTTTTTCTCCTGTGAATCTGCCTTTTGTCAATCCAATTTACAAGGCCTCAGCCAGAGAATCTAGAAGGGTAGCAGGGGAAAAAAACTCCTCCTTTGCAGCATCCACTTGATTAGGAGTATAAAAATAATTTCGTTTAAAAGTTGTAATGTCTTATACCAGTTTAAGTTCTTTTATAACCTCTACATCCCTTCTGATATTTTACTGATATTTCTCCCATCCACTCATTTAGTTAAAAGTATTTATCAAATCTATCTGCTATGATAGTGTTGGGTTGGCCAACCCAATATTTTCCTAACGGAACTTAGAGCAGTAAAGATGGGGTTACTGATACAAATTAATGTACATTTGCAAATTATGGTGTGAATTTGAAAGAAAGGAAGAGAAGTCTCATAATAGTAAAGAATAGATGTGACCCTGTGAGAATGAAGAAGGGGAGGAGCAGGCCAGATTTAGTTGACCTAAGGAAGTAAAATAAAAACTGAGTTTTGTGCTTTATGTTCTGTTCAACATGTATGTTCTGGACAACATAGCTACCTGTAGCTACTGTGCACTTAAATATAGCCTGGGTGATGGAAGAATTGGGTTTTTAATTTATTCAAGTGTAATTAATTTAAAGAGCCAGATGCAGATAGTACTTTTAGATATACTAAATGACTCCACTGCCCCATACATATGTGCACCCCTATTTCTAGGGTTGCATATACAGTTGCCTTTTTTCTAATATAAATTTATGTGATTGAATTTATACAAATATAAAATTGTGTGGTTTTCATTAGCCCATGAAATATCTGAAGAAGGAAAAAGGAAAAACACCAATACAGTATACTAACGCATATATATGGAATTTAGAAAAATGATAACCCTGTATGCAAGATAGCAAAAGAGACACAGATGTATAGAACAGTCTTTTGGATTCTGTGGGAGACAGAGAGGGTGGGATGATTTGGGGGAATGGCATGGAAACATGTATAATATCATATAAGAAATGAATCACCAGTCCAGGTTTGATACAGGATCCTTGGGGCTGGTGCACTGGATGACCCAGAGGGATGGTACAGGGAGGGGGGTGGGAGGGGGTTTCAGGATGGGGAACACGTGTACAC
>SJYQ01011852.1:1754756-1766171 GCA_006410935.1 Redunca redunca
GTACTCCTTTTCCTATTTGGAACCAGTCTGTTGTTCCATGTCCAGTTCTAACTGTTGCTTCTTGACCTGCATATAGGTTTCTCAAGAGGCAGGTTAGGTGGTCTGGTATTCCCATCTCTTTCCGAATGTTACACAGTTTATTGTGATCCACACAGTCAAAGGCTTTGGCATAGTCAATAAAGCAGAAATAGATGCTTTTCTGGAACTCTCTTGCTTTTTCCATGATCCAGCGGATGTTGGCAATTTGATCTCTGGTTCCTCTGCCTTTTCTAAAACCAGCTTGAACATCAGGGAGTTCGTGGTTCACATATTGCTGAAGCCTGGCTTGGAGAATTTTGAGCATTATTTACTTGCATGTGAGATGAGTGCAGTTGTGTGGTAGGCTGAGCATTCTTTGGCATTGCCTTTCTTTGGGATTGGAATGAAAATGACCTTTTCCAGTCCTGTGGCCACTGCTGAGTTTTCCAAATTTGCTGTCATATTCAGTGCAGCACTTTCACAGCATCATGTTTCAGGATTTGAAAGAGCTCAGCTGGAATTCCATCACCTCCACTAGCTTTGTTCATAGTGATGCTTTCTACAGCAGCCTCTATATACAAGAAAACATACTCAAATAGTCAACTGTAGAAACACAAGTATCTTTATTCACTGACATGTATTAAGTGCCTACTACAAATCAGACTTATCTTGTCCGAAAAATGTTTCAGAGGCAAGAATGGTTGGGTCAAATAATATTCAGTTCAGTTCAGTCATGTCCAACTCTTTGCGATCCCATTGGTTGCAGCACACCAGGCTTCCCTGTCCATCACCAACTCCCAGGGCTTGCTCAAACTCATTTCCAGTCAGAGATGCCATCCATTTATCTCATTTTCTGTCATCCCTTTCTCCTCCTGCCTTCAATCTTTCTCAGCATCAGGGTCTTTTCCAATGAGTCAGTTCTTTGCATCAGGTGGCTAAAGTATTGGCATTTCAGCTTCAGCATCAGTTCTTCAATGAATATCCAGGACTGATCTCCTTTAGGATGGACTGGTTGGATCTCCTTGCAGTCTAGGACTCTCAAGAGTCTTCTCCAACACCACAGTTCAAAAACATCAATTCTTTGGCACTTAGCTTTCTTTATAGTCCAGTTCTCACACCCATACATGACTACCAGAAAAACCATAGCTATGACTAGACAGACCTTTGTTGGCAAAGAAATGTCTCTACTTCTTAATATGCTATCAAGTTTGCTGCTGCTGCTAAGTTGCTCCGGTCGTGTCCGACTCTGTTGGTCATCGGCAAATGATACAGTCAGTTATAACTGACTAATGAAAGCTGACAAGAACCCAGATAGAGCAGGTCTCAGAACTGGAGAAGCTGAATTTCTCACAACTTTATAAAACAAATACAAGTATCATACCATTTAGCATTTGGAGTTTATCATTTGCATATAATATAATCAGATCTAGACAGGATTTGCCATTCTCAATGAGCAAGCAGATTACCCTTTCCTTCAAATTCTGGTGCCAGCCTGCAATTAATTCTTTATTCAACACAAGAATCACCCAAATATGTTTTCTGAACATTCAAATAATGTTTAGAATAAATAAGTTTGAGGAAAAAGATAGGAGTTACTTAAATTCTTGTAAATTCCAAGAAATCTTTACATGGATAGAGATTATCATTTTATTTAATCATTGTAACATGGTAGAAATGAATATTCTTATTTTACAGATTTTAAAAAAATCAGAAATCAGAGAGATTCATAATCTTGACCAAGGACACACAGCTAGCAGTCAAAGGAATGAGAAGGAAACTACGGTCTGTGTAACTCGTATTCTGATTTCCACTCTAGCACCATTGCCTCCATACCTCAGAAGAGATGTTATGATTTTGATCCATTAAGCAGAATTATTGAGTCATGTAGGTGGTTGAGTATAAACCTTTGAGCAAAGTTCATTTAATGCATCATAATTAGCAACAGAGATTAGCTAATCAAAGCACTAATGATAATCTAATTGGTGTAGTGTTCTACTGCTTACAAAGCACTTTCATGTAATTGTGTAATTTGATTTGTAAAATGATGATGTTTGACAGAGATTTCCCCCCCAACCTAACTTTACAGGTCAAAAATTTAATGCTCAGAGAAATTTATTGATGTCCCCAAATCATTAAATCCCTAAATAAGTAAAGTTGGGAAATGAATTCTAATGCTATATCTTACGTTCTCCAAATACAACATATACCGCTATCCAACTGGGCAAGATGATCAAGAACAGAGTGCTCCAGAGTCCTTCTGTGATTCAGAAATGGTGTGTGATGCAGCTTTTAGTGAGTAATTACCCTTTCACCTACAATCTTAGATTTTAGTGATGATTCTGGGTGCTTCTGCATGGAAAACAGTTTTGAAAGCCTATTGCATTGCCCTTTGAATATGGATTTGGGCTTGACTTTTTTTTTTTTCCATGCCATATACAACCTAGGAATAGTTTTGTGATAATAAGAAAACACCAAAAGCATTTTCTGCTATCATTTCCCACCCGTGGTTCCCAGAACAGGCCATAAAGTAAAATTTTCTGTTTTGGTTTTACAAAAAAAGCTGTGGTTTTAGCTTACTGAGCAATTGTACTCGCTCTATATTCCATACTTTATAGTAGGCTTCTGATGTTCATCAACAAAACACATGTAGAACATGAAAAAAACTAAGCATTTTATCTCCTAGTTTGATTTTTAAGATGTATTTCTAATAATTAGCATAATATTAGAGTAATGGGAAATGTTAGGACAGTATGCAATAGAGTTATATCAAATAATAAATAATATTAGTGAATAAATAATAAGTGAAGTTTCAAATCACTGCAGATGGTGACTGTAGCCATGAAATTAAAAGACACTTACTCCTTGGAAAAAAACTTATGACCAATCTAGATAACATATTAAAAAGCAGAGACATTACTTTGCCAACAAAGGTCCATCTAGTCAAAGATATAGTTTTTCCAGTGGTCATATACGGATGTGAGAGTTGGACTATAAAGAAAGCTGAACACTGAAGAATGGATGCTTTTGAACTGTGGTGTTGGTGAAGACTCTTGAGAGTCCCTTGGACTGAAAGGAGATCCAACCAGTCCATCTTAAGGGAGATCAGTTCTAGGTGTTCATTGGAAGGAATGATGCTGAAGCTAAAACTCCAATACTTTGGCCATCTGATGTGAAGAACTAACTCATTGGAAAGGACCCTGATGCTGGAAAAGATTGAAGGTGGGAGAAGGGGACAACAGAAGATGAGATGGTTTGATGGCATCACGGACTCAATGGACATGAGCTTGAGTGAACTCTGGGAGTTGGTAATGGACAGGGAGGCCTGGCATGTTGCAGTCCATGGGGTCGCAAAGAGTCAGACACGACTGAGCAACTGAGTTGAACTGAACTGAACTGAACTGAAGTTTATACCTACTTATCTTTTTTATTTGTCAAAACAAAATCTCCAATTGGTAAATTTGAATTTTAGTAGCATGTAAGTCCTAGTTGAGGGGGAAAAAAGACTTATTAGCCTTGTTTCTTCAAAAAAAAAAAAGGAAGAGGAACTTTGATGTATATTCTGGAATTTTATTTTAACTTTAACTTCATTTAGAATAGAAATGTTCTATTACATTTGTGTTTCAATGTCCATTCAGAAAATGATATAGCCTAGTATTTGACTCTCTTGAGAGCAGCAAATGTCAGACGAGTAAATAGAGTAGTTTCAGATTTAGGTTTTTCACTCTGGTCTATTTAACAAATTGGGGGAACTTAAATGAAGTCATAAATGCTCTAAACCCTCAGTTGCTTCTTCACAAGTGGAGAAAATCTCACCCTCCATTTATCACTGTTTTGAAGATTAGTTATCATAAATGATAGATTTCATGATTTATTAAACCAGTTTATTTATTCAACACATTCTCTCATGATGTGTGATGGTTTAAGATAATTATTCCTTTTGCAACACACATAAAAAAGGATTAGTATTAGAATATGTAAAGAATTCCTGCAGATAAATCTTTATATTTTATATATTTTTTAAAACTAGAAATGATTTTTTTTTTAAATTTACAAAGCACATGAATAGGCATTTAACAGAAAAGTACATATAGCCCCTCACTGGTAATCAACAAAATGCAAAGTAAAATCACAAGGAAGATGATTTTGTTTAGAGGTTGGTTAACTCAACACATGCATGAGTTAACACTTGTATAGTACAAATAAAGATACAATGTCAACCAAAGGCATATACTGCTAAAGGCAAAGAGGACAGATAACGAAAGAGAGCAAGTGGTTTACTACTAATAGAGAGAGGGATTAAGACTGCACGTTGAATTCTAAGATCTTCTCCCCAGGCTTTCCCTAACATCTAACAGCTCTCAGGACACCGGCAAAAAAGGTTTCATCTGCCAAGTTGGAGACTATAAATATCTTCTTAGAGGAAACTAGCTAGCTCAAGTGAAAATTCTAAAAAATACTAGTGTCTGAGGTCATCTAGTAAAATGGATGAGCCACATCACCCCGCATCTCGGCTCACATTAAACAAGCCCCTTTCAGAGCTTCCCATCAGCTTCTCACGGCCCCCAAAGTCAGCAATCACCAGAACAATTTCTAACATGAGTTACATAAGCCAGAACAAGTAAAACAAATAGATATAGAGGGTAAAATGACAAAAGCACCTTGGAAGAAATAAGCTGTAGCAAAGGAGGAAAAATAAAAACAATTATTAACGTCTTCAGGAAGAAAGACTCACTGGCTCATGGGATGGTGCTCTCCTCTAAAGTGGAGAAGGGCAAATAGACGGACATCACAGTAGCTGATAAAGTTCAGCTTCTGAAGAGAGAGGTCAAACCATCATGCGTTATAGATTGTCCTTGCAGCCACGCTAACTGGCCAACAGAATAGCAATAATTGCTTGAGACAGAAGATAAATGAAGGGCACTTTTTAAGTTATGTTCAAGCTGAGAGATACATACACAAACACAGTTCTCTAGAGTCTATGAATGTAAGTGCAAAGAAAAATAAAAAGTGAAGTGAGAGCACAAAACAGTGACTAGTGTGCTATATATATATTTTAAATGCTTATGGTTAAGAGGAGGGACAACTTTGAGGTTAGAAAGATCTGTAATCAAATCCTTACTATGTCACTTTACATCTGGGTGAGATTGGCAAACTAAATTTTCCAAGACATAGTTTCTTCATTCATGAAACGGAATAATAAAATACATTCTATGGGATCACTGTGAATATTCAAGATAATACATACCAAAAGTTCATGGCAAACTGGTTGGTATAAAGTAGAAATTAAATCAAAATCAATTATTATTATTATTATTGTAGTAAAATATATAAAGTTCTCATTACACACTGATGGTTCACCCCTTCTCAAATACTTCTTTATTTTCCTCACTTTGTTAATTAAATAGCCTAGTTAACTATTTGTTTCTACTGACCTATCTATCTATCTATCTATATATATACATAAGGAAAGCCCCTCAATCATAAAGAATATATCTATAAAGAATATATACACACATATATATATTTATGGAATAGCTCCAGGCATACATATGTGTGTGTATATACATACACACATATATATTTATGGGCTTTCCTGGTGGCTCAGTGATAAAGAATCCACCTGCAATGCAAAAGACCTGGGTTCAATCCCTGGGTCAGGAAGATCCCCTGGAGAAGGGAATGCCAACCCACTCCAGTATTCTTGCCTGGAGAGTTCCTCTCCATCTGTATGTGTGTGTGTTTGTACTGATAGATTGATCGATCAATAGATAGATATACTAGTCTGAATCGACCCCATCTTATTGTGGAAGTCATTCTTCTGTTTCCCAGACAGAAGATAAACAGGGAAACAGCTCCCCATAGACAGTCTGGCTTCATAATTCTAGATTCTAATTCTAAATGTGATTATCTTACCATCAGCTTAAAGGCTTGCTTTGGTTTTGGTTTTCTAGCTAATATTTGCTAAATGGCCCTCAACTTTGTATTCCTATTTTAGGATGTTTAAGTTGTTCAATGGATGATTTGACAACCTAATAATTGATTGCGTGGAAAAGAAGGACATGAAAACGAAGAGGAAGAGGAGCCAAAATATACAAATAAAAATATTCCAAGAGCAAAGATTAACCTGCTGTTCCAGATAAAAAATATGCCTTGAAAACATCCACTTCTGCTTGCAATTGTCAGGGAAAATGTGCCTATATTTTTATATCTCTCAAATGGACCCAGAATACACTTGGAAATCTGAATGGTTTTGGTTTCTGGTAGGAGTTATATTTTTTATCTTTTATTTAGCAGCCAGATACCTGAAGCTGGTGGCAAAACCATAAGCTACAAAGCTAAATGAAAAGGTATTTGGGTGATAATTTAATTAACATTTAATTGCGCCTGAAACAGTTAGGCCTGGTAAGAACCAGGTTATCAAATAGTAAAATTTGGATCCATTCTGTCTTATCCCAGGAGCTCCAGACAAGCTCACACATGAACTGGATCAGGAGATTAGCAAAGCCCCCCCCTTTAAGCATTAGATTTTGTGTTTATTTTTGTTATTATTTTTTGAGTAGAAATCTTTTGAGGTACTGAATTCCTTTTGATCTTTATAAATGAGAACCCTATATGCACCCAAATAGCATTAACTTCTCTGTCAAGGCTACTATAAGAAATGATAATATAAATAGCAACAGTAAACATTTCTTGAGCATGAACACTGCATGAGGAATAGGGTGAAAGCTTCACATTGACTAAATACATCTAAGGCTCACAGCCGTGTGAACAGAGTATTAAGCTCTTTACAATAAAGATAGGAAAAGTGAGACCCAGAGAAAAGAAGTGACTTGCCCAGGTGTACAAAGGCAGTGTGACTTAAGTACATAGTGTGTTCATCAAATCCATTTTCTTTAATTATGGGGCACCAGCCTACATTTCCCACTTTTTCCTAGAATTAAGTGTGGCCATGCAATTAACTTCTGGCCAATAGAATATGAGCACAAATAGTGTATTTGCCATTAAACATGTTTAAAAGTGGGTGGTCTTTCACAAGGGGCTGTTACTAATCTGTGATGAATTGAGAACACACCAAGGCCATTTGAAAACAGTGGAGCCACAGAAGAGTAAGAGCCTGGGTCTTAAATTGACCCAGTTTGCATCCTACAAACTCCCTCAGTCACCTATTACCCTTTACGTAAGCAAGAAATCAATCTTTAACATGTCAGTGGCTTAATACATTAAGATTAACTGGTTACTAGCTATAATATTTATGTAAATGCTAGCTGCCTTCAAGGGCATAAACTGAGCGCTGAACTTGGATTTCGTGATTTTTGGAGAACAAGATATTAACCATTATGCTGTAGCACTTCTAAGCCTGATAAATAAATCCCCCTCACTAGAATTCTAAACACTTGTCCCATTCCATCTTATTTGACAACTGTCTGGTTACTATGTTAACTGGGGAAATCAAGCAGTGTGTATCACCTTGAGCATATATCTAGTAAAACCTACATGTATGTATACGTGTGCTCAGTCGTCTTTGACTCTTTGTGACCCCATGAACTGTAGCCCACCAGGCTCTTCTGTCCATGGGATTTTCCTGACAAGAATACTGGAGTGGATTGCCATCCCCTTCTCCAGGGGATCTTCCCAACCCAGGAATCAAACCCGACTCTCCTGTGTCTCCTGCGCTGCAGGCAGATTCTTTACCACTGAGCCACAGGGAATGCCCATATCTATCTACTATTTTAAAAATCATATGTAATATTTTCAAAGCAAGGGAATAGGGAAGTTCTCTTTGTGGAGCCCTTGTTTTGAGCCCTGAGTACTTTGAGATTAATGACTCAAACAATCTGACAAATCTGATCAAGTTTGTGCATACTTATGTCCCCTAAATGCATATAAATAAAATATTTTTCATAATATCCCAGGGTCCATAGAAATGGATTTAGGGCTCCTGACACATGTGATTTCATATAATTAATGCAGAAGGTTTGCCTGGTAGCAGTTTTATTATCCTCATTTTACAGATGACAAAACATAAGATCCAAGTGGTAAGTGACTTGCCTAAGCTCAGACATTTGGTAGATGGCAGAATCAGGATTTAAGTTTAAGACAGTTTTATTCCACAGTTCATATCCTTTCGACTGCTTTGATTGCTCAGTCCCTGTGGTGTAGTGAAACACCACATAGTTTCTCACAACTACCTTAATATCACTGTTTTAAACATAAAATTTAGTAAGATATGCCAAACTTTACAATTCCAAATATTTATTATTCATGCAATTGTGCAGTGTGTATGTGAAAGAGAGACTAATATGAAATACTGTGATTGAGAAAAGAGATACACAGAAAGATTGAGAAAGACACTATCTTCATAAATTATTATGTTAAGGCATTATCTCTAAGTGACATTTATCTTCATCCACAAATCTTATAGAAATCTACTGGTAAAACTCACGTAAAGTAGCCTCATGTGCGAATTCCCAAAGTTCAAGGCACCCAGCTCTCTTTAGTGTTTCCTATCCCAAATTATATTTTTCCTCTTTGCCTTGATAAATCTCATCTATCTTATTTAACACATACTCCAGCCAATGACCAGCCTTTTTCCCTAAAACAAAACAGAATAAACAAACTAACCAAAGAACCCACCATTTTCATGTTTGGATGGAAATAAGCACGCATAAAGGGATGGCACTCTAATAGCCCCCCCTCCCTTATCCATGGTTTCAATTTCTATGGTTTCAATCATTAATATCTGTAGTCAACCATGGCCCAAAAATATTAAATGGAAAATTCTAGAAATAAACAACTAATACCTTTTAAATCATGTGCTGCCATTCTGAGTAACATGATGAAATTTCATACCTTCCAACTCCATGGACAGTGATTCATCTCTTTGTCCAGAGTGTCCACCCTGTATATGTTGCCTGCTTATTAGTATAGGGATAAATATAGTATGCTTAGTATGTGGGCTTCCCAGGTAGTGCTAGTGGGAAAGGACCCACCAGCCAATGCTGGATACATGAGACTTGAGTTCGATTCTTGGGTCTGAAAGATCCTCCAGAGGAGGGCATGGCAACCCACTCCAGTATTCTTGCCTGGAGAATCCCATGGACAAAGGAACCTGGCAGGCTACAGTCCATAGGGTGGCAAAGAGTCGGCCATGACTGAAGCACACAAACATAGTATGTACACAGGAATACCTCATTTTATTGCACTTCACTTTGTTGCATCTCAAAGATCCTGTATTTTCTACAAATTGGAGGTTTGTGGCAAGCTTGTATTGTGGCAATTCAAAATATTCAGAGTATAGCTAACATTTTTACCAATTATATATTTTCAAATTACTATATATCCATTATTCTTTAGTCATAATGCTATTACACACTTAACAGACCATAGTATGAAGACGGCATGCCAACCCACTCCAGTACTCTTGCCTGGAGAATCCGATGGACAGAGGAACCTGGTGGGTTATGGTCCACATGGTCACAAAGAATCAGACATGACTGAAGTGACCTAGCACAGCACAGCACAGACCTCAGTATAGCATACACATTCATTGGGAAAGCAAAAAATTCATGTGATTCCCTTTATTGTGATATTCACTTTACTGTGGTGGTCTGGAAATGAAACCATAATCTTTGCAGTCTGCCGGTAAGAAATTCAATACTGCCCATGGCTTCAGTCATTCACTGGGGGTCCTGGGACACATTCCTCTGGATAAGAGGTTCTACTATATTGTCTGCATGTCCAGGATGTGAGAGATAATTGCACATCCCTTAATAGCAATTATTTATCTGGGGATTGTTAGGCTTATTATCCCTTCCTCCCAATAGACTAATTCTCCAGGAAGACAGTAACTATCCTCTTTTATTCTTACTGCATCCCCTAAACTAGCTCAGCTCCTAAGACAGAGTAGGTATGTCATATTTGCTGAAGGACTAAAATGTGACAGCTTTTAGTCCAATTCACAGATTTGGGGACATGTCAAATGATAATAGATGGAGCAAGTTCTCTAGTTTACATCATTCCTGAGTGGTTTCAGCACACCTCACACAACTGCGTTTCTAGGAATCTGACTCATGAAATGAGCCTGGTGGGTCTCAGGCTGATGAGAAACACTGCAACAGCCTAGGTGGAAAAGACCACAGAGGCTTTCTAAATTGCTTTTTTTTTTTTTTCTCTCCTCAGGAGTAAATGGGCTGGGGACTCACAGGAGGGCAAATGCTGTTGCTCTGCCACACCCTGGAGGTGTCTGTCTCAGTTCCACACTGAGAACATCTGCTTCTCTCCACTCCTCATCACAGCACTCCCTCCCCAGCACCAAAGGCTCCAGCCTCTACAGAGCAGGGCTGTAGTTTCTGTTAATTCAGAGAGATGTCATGGAGAGTTGAAAGACAATTGATTACTTGGAACTCAGTGGTATACACACCCTAGGGCAAGTGCCAATGGCAAGCTGTTTTTAGACTAGCAGTGGTCCTTTATTTCCACATCTGAAATTTTTTTTTTTTTAATATTGAGATAGCCTGAGTCATTGCATCTGTCTTAATGCAAGCCTGTATCATAGATACCCAGTAGAAAGTGCCCAGTCTTTGATTTGGGAAGACCTGGCTTTGAATCAACACTTCTCCATGTATTGACATTCTTTCCTATGATTCTTTGATTCTAAATATTAATATCTCAGAGGCACTTCCCTTTCTTATAAAATGGCAAGAAGTAGATCTGCATCATGGGCTGCTATGAAGATTCACCTTTTCCTTCTCGCCTATCTCATTGCTCCGCTAGAGATATTATTCTTGTACACACATCTCAGTATGCCCACAGACTATCTCCATCATAATCACTCACTGCCCTGGTGATTCTGATGCATGCTCAAAATTATTAGAAACTGTTTCATTGAATGAAAATACGGATTGCATTGGGGTGGTCATACAAAAGTTATTTCCTAATTTTGGAGTTAAGTTCCTTAAAACATCATGTAGAGTAATCTGTGATCAAGAAATTTAGAATCTTATAATATACAGCATAATATTACCTATGTAACATTATATATATACACACATATAACATATATACACATATAACATGTTACATATACATATATAACATATATACATATAACATATACATGTATATGTAACATGTTATAAATATATACAAATACACTATATAACACATGTTATATAGAATATATATATATATATATATTCAGTTCAGTTCAGTTCAATCAATCAGTCATGTCCAACTCTTTGCGACCCCATGAATCACAGCACACCAGGCCTCCCTGTCCATCACTCAGACTCACATCCATCGAGTCAATGATGCCATCCAGCCATCTCATCCTTGGTCGTCCCCTTCTCCTCCTGCCCCCAATCCCTCCCAGCATCAGAGTCTTTTCCAATAGGTCAA
>SJYQ01011852.1:1766430-1784562 GCA_006410935.1 Redunca redunca
AAAAATAAAGTCTGACACTTTTTCCACTGTTTCCCCATCTATTTCCCATGAAGTGATGGGACCAGATGCCATGATCTTCATTTTCTGAATGTTGAGCTTTAAGCCAACTTTTTCTCTCTCCTCTTTCACTTTCATCAAGAGGCTTTTTAGTTCCTCTTCACTTTCTGCCATAAGGGTGGTGTCATCTGCATATCTGAGGTTATTGATATTTTTCCCGGGAATCTTGATTCCAGCTTGTGTTTCTTCCAGTCCAGCATTTCTCATGATGTACTCCGCATATAAGTTAAATAAGCAGGTTGACAATATACAGCCTTGATGTACTCCTTTTCCTATATATACATACACACATATATATGTACATATATAACATGTATATGTATACATAACACATATGTATATGTATATGTATATATAACACATATATGTGTGTGTGTGTGTATGTGTCTATAAAAGCATGGCAAAATAAATGTTTGAGTAAAGCATCCCACAGAAAAGCCTTTGCAGGTTTTTGATATGATTGTAAAGTCATTTAATATAGATAACCACACACTGACTGCAACATTGACAACAATATTGTACACCTCTTGAGGCATTTTGTTGCCTCAAAAAATTTTATATCCATTTGCCATTGCTTTATATACACTTAGGGATAGCTCATATATATATATAAATACACACACACACACACACACACACACACACACACATATATGTATATATTTAAAAACATAAGTAAGTCCATCCAGCTTTGTAGGAAATCACAGAGTATGATGTGATGCCTCTTTGCAAGATTTAATATAATTATTATTTTAAAATAAGTTTGGAGACTAGGGGCATTTAATTAATGTTAACTAACGATAATATACACTCAGTCCAGCATTCGCACAGTTGCAGAAAGGATGAAGAATTTATAGTTTCGCTTCACGTATGCCTAGCATCTTCCAGCTGGGAGAGATCACCATCCCAACATAAAGCCAATTCCACGATCTGTAGGTACAGGATTAGTCGACAAGCAGTGTGTTGCTAACCGGGTGGCACTAGTGGTAAAGGGCCCGCCTGCCAATGCAGGAGACATAGGATATGCGGGTTCCATCCCTGGGTCGGGAAGATTCCCTGAAGGAGGATCTGACAACTCACTCCAACATTCTTGCCTGGAAAATCCCAAGGACAAAGAACCGGACGTGACTGAAGCGACTTATTACATGCTTAGCATGCATGCATGGAGAATACAACGTGTTGCTAACCAATACATTAATAGTGGGTCAGCAGGACCGGAAAAATCAGTCTAGGGATTCAAGTTTGATCTAAGAAAAGGAAGCAATCATGGAGGAGGAGGAAGAAAAAGGAGAAAAAGCAGCAGCAACTTCTTATTTACTGACTTCTTAGTACCTTAGTTACTTCCCTTCTGGCTCAGACGGTAAAGCGTCTGTCTACCATTTTGGAGACAGGGGTTCGATTCCTGGGTCGAGAAGATCCCTCAGAGAAGAAAATGGCAATCCACTCCAGTACTATTGCCTGGAAAATCCCATGGACAGAGGAGCCTGGTAGGCTACAGTCCATGGGGTTGCAGAGTCGGACACGACTGAGCGACTTCACTTCACTTAGCACTTTAATTACATTACTTCAAGAATAGGGTAGCAATGCTATTAGCAATTTCTCTTTATAGGAGAGAAACTGGATTTTAAGTTATATCATGTATTAGCTAGATTAAGAAGGAGAGTAATTATTAAAATCCTGCTCTTTTTGTTTTTGTTTTCAGTTCCAAGTTAAACTCCCATCTTATTGTAGTAAGCCACAAACACTTCTCAGTTTTAATAGATGCAGAGAAAAAAAGCATCTCTTCAAAGAATAAAGCAAATACACTGACAAAACAAAACAAGATATTAAAGTGCAAGTTTTTCAGGTTAAGGAACTAAGAATGACTCTATAGATTTACTCAAGGGGGAAAATGGCTTGCTATATGTGGAATTTTAAGGCTCCCCTTACATAGTTGCACGATAACAAATGATGAGAAACTAGAGTTATTTAAGAGAGCATTGGTGCTTTAACAAAAAATTATTGTAATCTGTAGTTTTGAAATAATGTTAGAAGTCAAACAAATATGAGTGGGAACATAAATAAAGAATGTTAATTTGCAGACATCATGCCTTCTGTACTTCCTCAACTCAGATGGAACATTTTTTTACATTGTAGTATCTCTGAAATAAAAATGAGTAATACATCAGATGGCTCTATTCAGTCACTCTCAACAGAGTGAAAACTGTCTAATTCCAATGTTAAGATTTTCCTTTTTCCCCTCTCTACCTATAGTTTCTATAAGCAATACATGAGCTTTCTTGGTTGTAATGCCTGAGGGAATAATTGAATAATGGCAACCCCATGTATATTTCAATAATCAAAGCAAAAATAACAAACTATTTGAGAAAAGGATGTGAATCTGACTTGTCTGGCCCTTTGGCATTTTTTGGTAAGATAAGAAAGTGTTAGCATTAACCTCTGAGACAGTTGTCACAGAAAATGTGGGAGTAAGAAGCTTAAAGTCTTGCTCTCTTGAGTGAAGCGACTATTATGTTGACAAACACTGATAGAATCTATGTTTTTGGAAACTCTGGAATCTAAGGAAATAAAGTTACAGCGACCTGGGATGTGTTTAATGAAGCAAGAGGTTGTCAAATTTTGGTTAAAAAGTGTTGTGGTTATTTTGCTTACTTGATTCTTATCTCCCGTTCTCTAACTTGACAGTGGTCACTGGAATGGTTCATTGAACTCCTGAGGCAATTGGCTGGTGCCACAAGGTGAAATATGAACGTTGTTATCAAACTCGTGGCTGTGCATTTTGACTTGCCGGGTGGCTACCTAAGGGACCAGCAGAGAGGCTTGCCTTAGCTTTGCCCTCCTTGGGGAGGAGAGATATATCAACACAAATTTATATCAAAACATTTAAAGACATATGTCACTTATAACTTCCTGGGGCAAAGGACATATGGGTAGGTAGCAAGGGAGGCAAGAAGAAAATAGACTGAAAAGCCTGGGAAGGAGAAGGCTAAGGATGAAAATACTTGAGAGAAAGGGGCTTTAATGGGATACAGAGTGTAACAGGATGCTCAGGGCTAGCTAGGCATGTGCTCAGAAAAGAGGTATGAGGACCCTATGCTTGATCCCTGATTGATGTTTGATGTCTGTGCAAGCAAGAGATAGATATTAAGTCAGAGTCATAGGTCATGGATAAGCATTTTACAAGGGTCCCAGCGCAGAGCTAATCTGCAAAGATTAAGAGAGCATTTTTTTTCCCTTGGCTCTAAATTTAAGGAAATCTTTGTCAGGTCACTGGCTGACTACTGAAAGAACAGAGACTTTGCTGACACACACACACAAACACATAAACTGTTATAGCTAATAAATCAATTCTGCAATTTTTCAGGATACAAAATCATTATGCAAAACTAGCCGTACTTTTATGCTGAAAAGGAAATTAAGAAAACAATTCCATTTAAAAAGCACTGCAAAATATAAAATGCTGAGGAATAAATTTAACCTAGAAAGTGAAAGTCATGTATACTGAAACCTATAAAACATTGCTAAAAGTAATGAAAGGAGATATAATTAAACAACAAAAACAAAAAACCCACATGTTTATCAGTTGAAAGACTTAATATTGTTAAAATAGCAATACTACCTAAAATGATCAAAATATTCGATATAATCTCTCTCACAAGTCCAATGCCTCACCTTTGTTTTTTTTTTTCTTTTTTTTGGAAATATTAAAGCCTACCCTCAAGTCCATATGGAATTATAAGTGAGTTCAGTTCAGTTCAGTCGCTCAGTAGTGTCGACTGTTTGCAACCCCGTGAATCACAGCACGCCAGGCCTCCCTGTCCATCACCAACTCCCAGAGTTCACTCAGACTCATGTCCATCTAGTCAGTGATGCCATCCAGCCATCTCATACTCTGCCGTGCCCTTCTCCTCCTGCCCCCAATCCCTCCCAGCATCAGAGTCTTTTCCAATGAGTAAACTCTTCACATGAGGTGGCCAAAGTACCAGATAGCAAAAACAATATTGAAAAAGAAGACCAAATTGGAATACTCATATTTTTTCATTTCAGAACTTACTACAAAACTATAGTGGTCAATCAATATGTGTTGTACTAGCCTAAGGATGGACACATAAACCAATGTAAAAGAACTGAGAGTCCAGACATAAGCCAATATATTTATGGAAAACTGATTTCTACAAAATGCCAAGACCATTAAATGGGAAAAGAATAGTATTTTCGACAAGTAGTGCTGGAGTAATTTGATATTCATATCCAAAAGGATAAAGTTGGACCTCTACCTCACTTTATATACAAAAATTAACTCAAAATGGATCAATAACCATATTTATAAAACCATAAATTCTTAGATGAAAACACAGTGGTAAGTCTTAGATTTTGGCAATGAATTCATCCTAGATATGACACCAAAAGAATGAACAATAAAATAAAAAAAAACAGATAAATTGTACTTCATTAAATTAAAAATATTTGAGCATCAAAGAAACTTATGTAGAATTTGAAAAGGCANAAAATAAAAAAAAAACAGATAAATTGTACTTCATTAAATTAAAAATATTTGAGCATCAAAGAAACTTATGTAGAATTTGAAAAGGCAATCTACATAATGGGAGAAATAGTTGCAAATGTGTATCTCATTAGAATCTGTGATTCAGAATATATAAACAGAGCAACTCAATAACGAAAAAGCAAACTCAATAACAAAAAAGCAAAATAACAAAAAAGCAAACAGAAAAGAATTTTACAACAGGCATAAGACATGAATAGAGATTAGTCAAAAGAAGATATAAAAATGCTCAATGAGTAACTGAAAAGATGTTTGATAACATTAGTCATTAGGGAAGTACAAATCAAAATCACAAAGAGATATCACTTCACAGTCACTAGGATGGCTTTAACTGAAAAGAGAAAAACAATTATTGGCAAGGATGTGAAAAATTTGAGCACTTGTACATTGCTGGTGCAATCTAAAGTGGTACAGTCCCAGATGAAAATAGTTCCAGAGTTCTTCCAAAATTAAACATAAATTACCATATAAACCAGAAATTCCATTCTTAAAAGAACTAAAAGTAAATATCCAAATAGAGAGTTCTACACATATGTTTATAGCAGCACTATTCATGATAGGAGAACTAGCCAAAGGTAAAAATGACCCAAATATCCATCAACCGATGAATAATTATGATATGCTCATTAAATGGAATGTTATTCAGCCATATAAAGGAATGAAGTACTAATAATTGCCATGATACAGATGAACCTGAAAATATTTTTTTCTAACTGAAAGAAGGTAGACACAAAACGTGATATACTTTATGATTCTTAGTATATGAAATACCCAGAAGAGGTAAATTCATAGAAACCGAAAGTAGACGGAGTTTTGAGGAGTGCCTGCTTAACGGATATGAGTTTTCTTTCAGGTGACAAAAATATTTTAGAACCAGACAGAAGTGGTGGTGCAGCACTATGAGTGTTTTAAATGCCACTGATCATATATTTTAAACGGTCAATTTTAGGTTATGTGAATTTCACATCAACTTATTAAAATACAAAGTTCATGTCTGTAACTTGGAAGCAAATCTCAGAACCACTAGAAAAGCCCTCTTTCAGAAAGTACATCATCAGCACTTTTGACTGCACAAAAGATTATACCAAATGATAAAAACGAACATTCAGCTCAGTTCAGTTCAGTTGCTCAGTCCTGTCCAACTCTCTGCAGGACGCCAGGCTTCCCTGTCCATCACCAACTCCCAGAGTTCACTCAAACTCATGTCCATCAAGTCAGTTATGCTATCCAACCATCTCATCCTCTGTCATCCCCTTCTCCTCCTGCCCGCAATCCCTCCCAGCATCAGGGTCTTTTCCAATGAGGCAACTCTTCACATCAGGTGGCCAAAGTATTGGAGTTTCAGCTTCAGCAACAGTCCTTCCAGTGAATATTCAGGACTCATTTCCTTTCGGTTGAACTGGTTGGATTTCCTTGCAGTGTGAATGACTCTCAAGATTCTTCTCCAACATCAAGTTCGGAAGCATGAATTCTTCAGTGCTCAGCTTTCTTTTTAGTCCAACTCTCACATCCATACAGGATTACTGGGAAAACCATAGTTTGACTAGACGGAACTTTGTTGGCAAAGTAATGTTTCTCCTTTCTAATATGCTGTCTAGGTTGGTCATAACTTTTCTTCCAAAGAGCAAGTGTCTTTTAATTTCATGGCTGCAGTCACCATCTGCAGTGATTTTGGAGCACCCCAAAATAAAGTCTGTTTCCATTGTTTCCCCATCTATTTGCCATGAAGTGATGGAACCAGATGCCATGATCTTAGTTTTCTTTTTTTTTTTTTTGATCTTAGTTTTCTGAATGTTGAACTTTAAGCCAACTTTTTCACTCTCCTCTTTCACTTTCATCAAGAGACTCTTTAGTTCCTCTCCACTTTCTATCATAAGGGTGGTCTCATCTGCATATCTGAGGTTATTGATATTTCTCCCAGCAATCTTGATTCCAGCTTGTGCTTCTTCCAGCCCAGCGTTTCTCATGATGTACTCTGCATAGAAGTTAAATAAGCAGGGTGACAATATACAGCCTTGATGTACTCCTTTTCCTATTTGGAACCAGTCTGTTGTTCCATGTCCAGTTCTAACTGTTGTTTCCTGACCTGCAGATAGGTTTCTCAAGAGGCAGGTCAGGTGGTCTGGTATTCCCATCCCTTTCAGAATTTTCCACAGTTTATTGTGATCCACACAGTCAAAGGCTTTGGCATAGTCAATAAAGCAGAAATAGGTGTTTTTCTGGAACTCTCTTCCTTTTTCAATGATCCAGTGGATGTTGGCAATTTGATCTCTGGTTCCTCTGCCTTTTCTAAAACCAGCTTGAACATCTGGAAGTTCACGGTTCACATATTCCTGAAGCCTGGCTTGGAGAGTTTTGAGCATTACTTGACTAGCATGTGAGATGAGTGCAATTGTGCAGTAGTTTGAGCATTCTTTGGCATTGCCTTTCTTTGGGATGCAGGCAGGAATCCCTTAGAAGAAATGGAGTAGCCATCATGGTCAACAAAAGAGTCTGAAATGTAGTACTTGGATGCAATCTCAAAAAAGACAGAATCACCTCTGTTTGTTACCAAGGCAAACCATTCGATATCACAGTAATCCAAGTCTATGCCCCTACCAGTAATGCTGAAGAAGCTGAAGTTAAACGGTTCTATGAAGACCTACAAGACCTTTTAGAACTAACACCCAAAAAAGATGTCCTTTTCATTATAGGGGACTGGAATGCAAAAGTAGGAAGTCAAGAAACACCTGGAGTAACAGGCAAATTTGGCCTTGGAATATGGAATGAAGCAGGGCAAAAGCTAATAGAGTTTTGCCAAGAAAATGCACTGGTCATAGCAAACACCCTCTTCCAACAACACAAGAGAAGACTCTATACATGGACATCACCAGATGCTCAACAAGGAAATCAGATTCATTATATTCTTTGCAGCCAAAGATGGAGAAGCTCTATACAGTCAACCAAAACAAGACCCAGAGCTCACTGTGGCTCAGATCATGAACTCCTTATTGCCAAAATCAGACTTAAATTGAAGAAAGTAGGGAAAATCACTAGACAATTCAGATATGACCTAAATCAAATCCTTTATGATTATATAGTAGAAGTGAGAAATAGATGTAAGGGATTAGATCTGATAGATAGAGTGCCTGATGAACTATGGATGGAGGTTTGTGACATTGTACAGGAGACAGGGATCAAGACCATCTCCATGGAAAAGAAATGCAAAAAAGCAAAACGGCTGTCTGAGGAGGCCTTACAAATAGCTGTGAAAAGAAGAGACATGAAAAGCAAAGGAGAAAAGGAAAGATACAAGCATCTGAATGCAGAGTTCCAAAGAATAGCAAGAAGAGATAAGAAAGCCTTCCTCAGCGATCAATGCAAAGAAATAGAGTAAAACAACAAAATGAGAAAGACTAGAGATCTCTTCAAGAATTTGGCAATAGGGAGTTCATTTGACCTTTTTAAAGTAGGAAGTCAAATGAACATTAACAACTCTAAATAAATTCTCAAAAAATCTTCAAAGAAACTGCCTCTGAATATTTGAATACTTTCATTGTTGTTGTTCAGTCACCAAGTCTGTGTCCAACTCTTTGTGACTCCATGAACTGCAGCATGCTAGCTTTATAAATACCTTAATTCTAGTACATTTCATACCTTGTCATCCCCCCACAAACACACACAAAGAGAGGATAAATATCAAAACAAAACAAAACAGTCAAAATTCTGCAGGTGATTTCTATAGTAAGTTACAATTTTTTTTAAGTGATAAGAAAGCATGGCTAGAGTATAATTGGGAATGTATTTCTTTCTATTGGCATATAAAATAATAGTGCTTCTTACAATTAGCAGCATTCTGGGTTTAGTGGAGAATAGTAAATGTAACGATTATATCAATACACTTAGAACAGATACTTTTCTTACAGTGGTGACCATTCACTCATTTTCATTCATCAACATTTTGAGTGTGTGGTGCTGATTTCAGAGTATCAATGTTTAAAGCTTTTGATATGACAAAATGAAGGACATTTGATTAAAAAAGGATAGCTCAACTTCAAGAAGCATTTGCTACCTTTCTGAAAGCGTTCACTACCATTAAGTAGAAGAGATAAGAACCTAAGAGATTATAAACTATAGACTCTTGCAGGGGCTGTTAAAGGGACAATTTGAGCACAAAACATTGACTGTCTCTTCCTAGAGATTTATAGGAGGCTTTGTAGAAGCAATAATGTTTGAACAGCATCTTACAGGACAAATTGGAGTTTTGTGTTTATCTCAATAGAATAAAATAGAAAGGTGATTCCACCCAGAGGAAATTATAAGAACCAAGGGGAAAAGGTGTGATGCAACTTATGAAGACAGTGCAAAAGGAAATTGAACAGGCAGAGGGGAAGAGCAGGGGACAAAGCTGTAGGCCAAGTCAAGAACCCTTTAAAATATTGCATTGCTGGGTATCATGTTAATACTCATTTCTTTACTTAGGCCTTTTAAAAGAAAGCTAAATGCTTCAGGCCATGACATTAATCTTTAGTGATTTCTCTGATAAACCAAATTTGATATAGTGCCAGGACCAAAGGAAGGCTTAGACTTTGGCCAGTATCCATGTTACACTACCTTTGGTAATTCTAACTTCTCTATTTAAAACAAACAAACAAACCTAAAAACGCTAACCTTTTACAATAGCTCCCAACTATGGAGGATATAGTTTGTCCCAGGAATCATATCCAGTACACACGCATACACACACACTCACACAGATCTTTCAAGGAATATCTTTATCACTTTAAAACTTTTGAAATGTAGCCTCATAGAGGTTTGATAAACTTTGTGTATAAAGAGCAGCAAGTTACCTAAGCCAATGTCTAAGATTTCATTATTCTTTCATTTAAATATATGTTAAACAAACACTCTGTACTATCCACTTTGATGAATTACTTAGATTTTTTCAGGTACCATGTAAAATGTGTTTTTCTAATTTCCATAGGCCAACAACTGATGAGGGCTTCCCTGGAGGCTCAGATGGTGAAGAACCTGCCTGCAATGTAGGAGAACTGGGTTCAATCCCGGATCAGGAAGATCCCCTGGAGAAGGGAATGGCTACCCACTTGAGTATTCTTGCCTGGACAATTCTATGGACAGAGGAGCCTAGCAGGCTACAGTCCATGAGGTCACAAAGAGTCAGACCTGACTGAGGGGCTAACACTTTCACACTTTCACTTTCAACAACTGATTAAAGCCAGATGTGCCAAAACCCGTGATCCTGATCTTGAATTTCCTTGCTTAAGTGTGCGTGTGTGCATGCATGTATATGTGTGTGCGTGCACTATGTGTTAATATAAGTGGTCAATCTAGAGAAGTGGAGGATAAAACATCTATTATTTTTGTTACAATCTGTCATTAGCTATGACTTAGAACACACTCCAGGGAATACTGATTCATAACAGCATCAGAAACAATGCCATCTTTGATGTAACTATGTAATATTCATTTTTGAGTATTCAGAAAATCATAAACAATTATACGTATTACTTCTTTAGAAATAAAATATCGAGCCTCGCCCGTCCCTTTACGGGAAAATAGAAACTCATTGAAAGCTGTGGTTAAATTATAAAGAAAAAGAAATTATCTGTGACATATGTGTTCTTGTTCTTGATATTGATATTGACTTTTGTCCAAACATATTTAATTTATCTTGGAATCAATTCTGTCCTTTCTTTTATCATCTGTTCTGCAAATTTGTTGCACTGCACATTTCAATTTACTCTTTCACTCATCTGCCTTCCCTTTACATGATGAATTGCTTGAAAGCAAGAACTATTTCAGATTAACCATTTTATCCCTAAACCCTGAGAACCTCCCAAGCATAGAGCAGCCACTTGATAATTGTTCGAATTGGTGGAAAAAGAATGAGACAGTGAGATTATCAGTGAGTGACTGACTGAACACGCTGCATGCTCATGTCTGACTTTGAAACTCATGGACTGTAGCCCGCCAGGCTCCTCTGTCCATGGCATTCAGGCAAGAATACTGGAATGGGTTACCATTTCCTCCTCCAGGGGATCTTCCCAAGCCACGGATTGAACCTGCATCTCCTGCGTTAGCAGGCAGATTCTTTACCACTGCACCACCTGAGAAGCCCAAGTGAACGTGTGAGTAATGTTAGTCGCTCAGCTGTGTCTGACTCTTTGCGACCCCATGGACTGTGGCCCGCCAGGCCCCTCTGTCCATGGGATTCTCCAGTCAAGAATACTGGAGTGAATTGCCATTCCCTTCGCCAGAGGAGCTTTCCGACCCAGGGATCGAACCCGGGTCTCCTTCATGGCAGGTAGATTCTTTACAGTCTGAGCTACAGGGAAACCTAGGTACAATGAAAATATTCTATTTAATGCTAATTATTCTAAGACATGTCTATATTAGGTCAACAAATAGACATTAATATCAGGTACTTAATACTGAATATTTCCCAGTTCATATGAACCTGGAATTTCAACGTGCTAGTCAGAATATAATTGATTGGGGAATTGTCTTTGACACAATTACCTAATTCTAAAAGGTTGTAGAATTTTTACCCCCATCTAACAAATGAAGAGCTTGAATCTTAGAGAATTTGAGTTATAAAACATTACACACAATTATTATTGTCAAGAAACTATTATGCACCAGGCATTCTGTTTAATATTTTCTTTGTGAGATTTTTAAGTGGCCTGCTCTGAGTCTCTCAAAATTTAATTAGAATGGGCTGAAATCTAGGTGTCCACAGCGCTTATTTTACAAACTGCAACAAATGCAAAAGTGAAAAGGGACCCTGTTATTAAGTTTCTAGGACTACAGAGTCAAACCAGAAAAGCTCCAGGAAAGCTAGGACATTATATTACCCTAGCTTCAACCTTACTTCATGGATAAGGATAACCAAAAAACTCTATGTGGGACTTTAGAATCACCATGTTCCTGTAAGCCTATGTGTTCTTGACTTCTTCCGTGAGGAAGGGCACCAAGTATAAAACTGAGACACATTTATAAAAGAGAAATGACATCTCCACAAAGCATTTGTTAGCAAAGTGGACTGAGTAATGATTTGAGTAAAATTAAAAGAAACTTTTAGCAAAGCACAAGCAAGAAGATTGAGCTAAATATCAAGCAGTGAGGAGAAAAATTTCTACGGGCCACCAGTAAATTTCCATTCGCCTTTTTCTCAGAAAGACTCAGCTTCAAAGAACCTCTTACTCATTCTTCTCCATTCTTTTTTATCCCCTTTCAACTCTAGGGACAAAAACACAACTCCTCTATTGTTTTCCAGGCAGGCTGTTTTTCCATCACTTGCATAACTATACATATGAAACCACTTTATGATCTTACCTTCTATTTCAAAGGCAATATCCCAATATTTCTTGCTTGTAACCCCATAATTCCTCTCTTCTGGAAATGATAGTCAATATTATATTTGACAGTGTTGCTGTTGTTTAGTTGCTAAGTTGTGTTCGACTCTTTTGTGACCCCCATGCACTGCAGCGCACCAGGCTCCTCTGTCCACGGGATTACCCAGACAAAAATATTAGAGTGGGTTGCCATTCCCTTCTCTAAGGGATCTTCCTGACCCAGGGATCACACCCACATGTCCTGCACTGGCAGGTGGATTCTTTACCAATAAGTCACCAGAGAAGCCCATTTGACAGTGTTAGCAAGTTTGAAAATATGTGTGACAATAACATAAATCTTGCACTTCTAACTTCCTACACAGAGCAATCAGTTTACCTGCATGCCCCAGTTAAATCCCTGCTGAAGATCAACTCAACATTCAGAAAACTAAGATCATGGCATCTGGTCCTATCACTGCATGGCAAAAAGATGGGGAAATAGTGGAAACAATGACAGACTTTATTTTCTTGGGCTCTGAAATCACTGCAGATGGTGACTGTAACCGTGAAATTAAAAGACATTTACTCCTTGGAAGAAAAGTTATGACCAACCTAGACAGCATATTAAAAGCAGAGACATTACTTTGCCAACACAAGTCTGTCCAGTCAAAGCTATAGTTTTTTCAATAGTCATGTATGGTTGTGAGAGTTGGACCATAAAGAAAGCTGAGTGCTGAAGAATTGATACTTTTGAATGTGGTGTTAGAGAAGACTCTTGAGAGTCCCTTGGACAGCCAGAAGATCCAACCAGTCAATCCTACAGGAAATCAACCCTGAATATTCATCAGAAGGACTGATGCTGAAGCTGAAACTACAATACTTTGGCCACCTGATGCGAAGAATTGACTCATTTGAAAATACCTAATGCTGGAAAAGATTGGAGGCAGGAGGAGAAGGGGATGACAGAGGATGAGATGGTTGGATGACATCACCGACTCAATGGACATGAGTTTGAGTAAACTCCGGGAGTTGGTGATGGACAGGGAGGCCTGGTGTGCTGCAGTCCATGGGTCTCAAAGAGTTGGACACGACTAAGCGACTGAACTGAACTGAACTGAAGATCTCAGTGGAGTACCTGAGGCTCTATTTCTTTCCTATTCCTTACAACTTCATCTCTTAAGGCTCACCTTTCATCCCTAGGATGTTTTCTTGAGGGACCTTCTCTCCCTGACCTCTACCTTCACTTTTTAAAAAATATATACATATATTTATTTATCTACTTGGCTTCATTGGGTTCCAGCTAGGGCACACAGGATCTTCACTGAAGCATGCCAACTTAGCCACCCTGTGGCATGTGGGACTCCAGCTTCCCAACCAGGGAATGAACCTGCATCCCCTGCACTGGAAGGCGGACCCTCAACCATCGGACCACCAGGGAAGTCCTACCTTCAGTCTTCTTTCACAGTGCAGTTCTGAAAATGAGATTCAGATCATCTTTCAGAACTTGGTCTAGGACTGGTCTGGATTTACCATCCTGCTGGATTTACATCCTAGTCATTGTTCTCCCTCTATAAATTACTACCATGTTAGATGCAAGTGACAGAAAATCAACCTAGACTAAGTTAAACAAACAAAAATAGACATACTGGCCATTGGGGTTGAAAAGTTCAGCGTCGGGGCTGATGACAATATTAAGGACTGCTCTATATCCATCTACATGTTCCACTCTCCTCTTTTCCTTATGTTGACTTTATTCTCTGGATGCAAATGGTATTTTGAAGACTGCAGAAGAATTGTCTTCAAATCCTCCCAGGTAAAAGTACATCTCATAAAGGAAATCCTCTCTCTGGTGAGTTTTTCCAAAAGTTATGAGTTTCATTCTAGTTTTGTTAGGGTCAATCAATCACTGGATCAGTTTCTGTGGCCAGCAATACTTGGGTCTCTGTCATCCTAGCCTGATCACATGCTTCAGGCCTAAAGCTCTACCCAGCCAGCATGGGATGGACATAGAAGAAGGTGGGTCTTTATGTGAAGGAAACAGATGGTAGAAGGAACACAGCAAATGTCTTCTAAACCCTCATTTTGAGAAAGTTGCTTGATTTATCTCCCTGCCCCCTTTTATTCCACATTGCTTCTAATGTCTCTTCTCTATGAGTTGGTTCTCTTCTTTCCTTCCACCAAGCTATGGGGCCACTGTCTTAAAGTCACTGATACTGAACTCCGTATCCACTGAACACAGAATAGAATAGGACAGAATAGAAAGTAAATTTCTCAGTTTAATCTCTTCCCATCTATAACACATACAAATAAAGTGGCAGCACAGGAAGAATTTTGCAAGATGATGATCACAAGGCGGCATGTTGTAAGTAGGCACTCAATAAATAATCGTGGGTAGACTTTAAGTCCCACTAAACCATTTCCTCAGAGCCCCTTTGGTCCAATTAATATCTCTACAAGAAAAGACAAGTCTACAGAGCAATGCTAAAAAAAAAATAGATTGATTCTGTATATAGCTTAGTCTATAATCTTCAAGATATATGTTACTTGGAGAGTTTCTTGAGGTGGTTTGTCATTCCCATTCTGTCTCTTTCACATCGATAAGGATGTGATAGGGAAAATAACAGAATTTGCTACTAAGTATTCTAGCAACAGACATGAAGATATACAAGAAAAACTAAGAATACCTATTTATTTTCTATTTTTAAGACTTTTAGTCAAAGCAAGTTGGCTTGAAAGGAGAGGATGTTTGTATTCTTTTGTTTGTTTGAAGGAGGAAGGATAACATAAGAGAAAATAGTTTTAGGGGGCTATCAAGAATGGAATGTCATACAGTGCAGTTGTATTTGAGTTTACATAGAAGTATGTCTGTCTTTACACAGTTCTACTGTGTATTGAGAGGATGATCTGAAGAGTTCATTTCCTGTGAACCTCAAATTCCACATCCATAAAAGGAAGACGGCAACTATTGCTACTTTGACATAATTATTCTAAGGGTCACAAGCAATGTGCTATTTCCTTTTATTTTTATCTATAATAGCTTAACATAGTAGTTAGAAATACAGACTGAGTGTTACATTTTCCTGGTTGCATGTGTCAGCTGTGTGACTTTTGGGGAAATTATTTAAGAATGTGTATAATATCCTTCCATTTGTGTAAAAAAAAAGTTGCTGACATATATTCATGTACAACTTAGGACATTTTTGAAAGGATGCACAAAAGTCTGTCAAATATTGTAACCTTTGGGAGGGGTACTAAATGAGTGGGGGATATATCAAAAACTAAAGAAATTAATTTAAAACTATAAATCAAGTAACATCATCAACAGAGACAAAACAAATAGAAACTTCATAGTGACTTCATATGAGATTTAGAGACTATTTTGGACTTCTCTAGTAGCTCAGACAGTAAAGAATCTGCCTGCAATTCAGGAGACCTGGTTGGGAAAATCCCCTGGCAAAGAGAATGGCTACCCATTCCAGTATTCTTGCCTGAAGAATTCCATGGACAGAGGAGCCTGGCAGACTATAATCCATGGGGTCAAAAAGAGTTACATACTACTGAGTGACTAAAACTTTCACTTTAGCTTACAGAAGAGTCAGATAATTGAATTTTTTTTCTCTTCACCATTTCTTGCTATAATCTTGTAAAATTACATGCCTTCTCTGTTTCTCACATCCTTTCTATAACAAGGAGAATAAAAATATTTGCATGCTGAGATAATTTTTTAAAGTAAGGAAAAAATCTCTATAAAATTATAGTATTACAATTATTCTAACAAGCATTTGTAATACTGATGATGTATCATGCTAACATCTACCATGATAATCAAGAGGCTAAGACCATAAATTGATGGTACATCTAAGAAGGACTATATTTGCCTTTGCTTCCCTAAGAGGGAAGTCTTGAGCCTCCCTGTAATTGACTCAATAAAGTGTGAGTAGACTATTCTAATGAACATCTGCTTTTAATCTCCATGGAGTCTGAGTGATGCTTCTATCTCAGGCTAGAATGTTCTGCCCCTTCCGCATTTGGACCTATCTAGCACTCAATGGCTGGTTAACAGCTGGTTAACAGAGAAGTGGTAAATGGGTTCCTTTTGAAGATCTCCTTTTAGAAGGGCTCCTGCAGGAAAGCGATTTTTCTGTGGCCACTGAAACTGTCAAAATCTTCCAGAAGCTCATATGGCAGGAACTCTGCAGAGCACTCATGTCTGCTGAGTGGATGTTAACACAAAACGGTGTAGAGCATGTACTTTTTTCCTCCTTGGCTTTCTTAAGGTTGTTCCTCTTTCCCTCCCCCTTCCCATCTTGACATGTTGGAAAAAGTGTAGTAAAACAGTGTCATTTTTAGCTCCCTCTTGTTAAACACGACCTCCTTTCTGCACGTGTCAGAATAACCCGAGGCACAGGTAGCAAATGTGGTTATCGTAACCATGAAGCAAATGTTTCTCTATTTTTAAAACGCTGTGGCCACAAGAGTAGTTATTATCCTTACTCCCCCTGGGGAAAATTTGCCCTGGAAGCAAATAATGTTGAAAAGGCCTAAAGAACAGATGCAGAAAATACTACTTGGAGTAGGAAAAAAAATGGCAATTTGAAAAAAAAAATCCCTGATGACAGAAGCTATTGTTCACAGTAAAGTTTGCAATAAGGAATTCGAATTGAACTTTGAATTCTGTTCTAATGACCTTGTTATGATTAAAACCACAAGGGGTGTTTTTTTTTTTTTTTTTTTTTGCAACCATTTAAAATCAATGAGTCTCTTCCCCAGAGATGGACTTTATTTTCCACAACTGAATAGTCCTGAATCTACTCAGTTTAATGCATCCTTGTGTGTATTTCATAGCAAGTTTTGCTTTGATAGAAAGTTTATTCAGGCTTGGAAATCAGAACACTGTGCATTTGGGTCTTAACACTGATGATCACAGAATTATAGCATCTCTGGTGAACTCCCTGAGTCCCAAAAGGTTTTGATATCCAGGTAAGCACATGACTAAATCAAAAGAGAAAGGAATGTATATGTATCAGTATTTTATGGAATTGACCTACCTAATTATGAATGTTGGGAAGTCCCCCAGTCTGAGGAGCCAGGAACACCAGTGGAATATTCAGTCTGAGTCAAAGACCTCAGAAATGGAGGAACCACTGATCCCAGTCCAAGAAAAGGAGATGAGATGTTTCTGGCCAGTGAGGCAAATTCCTCTCTCCGCCTCCTTTTGTTCTGTTCAGGCCCGCCGTAGATTGGATAATACCTGCACACACTAGAGAGGGCCATGTGAAGGCTAACTCCCTCACTTGAATCCCCTGATTCAGATGCTAATGCCAGCTGAAAACATTCTCACAGCCTCACCCAGAAGTAACATTTAATTTGGACAGTCATCCCATGGCCAATCAAGCTGACATATAAAATGAACTATCACAAACGGGACTTTGGACTTCCCTTGTGGTCCAGTGGTTAAGAATCCCCTGCTCACCAGTGCAGAGGCATAGATTCAATCCCCAGTCCAGGAAGATTCCACATGCTGAAGGACAACTAAGCTTGAATGCCACAAGCACTGAAGCCCATACATCCTGGAGCCTGTGTTCTCAACAAGAGAAGTCACCCAAATAAGAAGCCTGAGCATCACATTGGAGAGTAGCCCCTGCTTGCATCAAGTGGAGAAAAGCCTGAACAGCAACAAACACCCAGCATAATTAATTAATTAATTTAAATCATTCAATTAATTAATAATATAATTAAATAAATTAATAATATTAATTAATGTAAAATAAAGGATATTGAAGCAGTGACTCTAGGTGAGTAATCCCTAGCTGTTTCCAGTAACTACCAAAGCAATCCTTGGAAGATTTCTGAGGAAAACAGTCTGAAGATCACTGATTCCTTTAAATTCAAACTTTTTTGTGATAGGCTAAAAAATGCCAACTCCTCAAAAATAGGCAGAAAGTGAAGAAGAACTCTTGATGAAAGTGAAAGAGGAGAGTGAAAAAGTTGGCTTTAAACTCAACACTCAGAAATCTAAGATCATGGAATCTGGTCCCATCACTTCATGGCAAATAGATGGGGAAATAATGGAAACAGTGAAAGACTTTATTTTGGGGGGCTCCAAAATCACTGCAGATGATGACTGCAGCCATGAAATTAAAAGACACTTGCTCCTTGGAAGAAAAGCTATGACCA
>SJYQ01011852.1:1788209-1806367 GCA_006410935.1 Redunca redunca
GAGAGAGAGAAGTGATATGATTACCACTCATTTTACTTTACCAATTGTTGAAAGTGAAATCCATTTCTGCAAAATGAAAGAAGTAGCTAAATTCATGCCAGAAAACTGATGGAATATTTTTGAAGTAAGCAATCCTTTTGACATCAATTCATCTTTAGGACATTCCTGACTGAATTATCTATACTGTGTTGTTTCAAGATGCTAAGTCATGGAAGTCAAGAACATTAAAATCTGAGCTATATTATGCTTAAAATCTAGAAGTCCTCACACAGACTCACAGGATGTTTGTGACATTTGGCCAATAATTTTGCTCACTTTTATATTATTTTCTTCCATATAATTTTAGAAAATGAAATGAGTCAAAGAAAAATATCTCTCCCAGATTAAACAAAGTTAATTCTAAAGACTACAATTAGTTAGTTAAAACTGCTTCAACATAAGTGACATGTAGATTTTAAGAATTGCTATTATTTAAATTTATTATATGCATGAGTATCTTATTTGTTTAATCGGATTCACTGATACAAAACTCTAAATGTCACCAGAAAGATTCAGATCATTTTATTGCTAAACATATTAAAATAGGAGGGGCAATCCCTCATTACAATCGTTTCTCAGTATTGTTGCTGAGAATAACAGTTTTAAGAATAACTGACTCTAGAAGTAATTGTAAAGAATACCTTCCTTGGTATGAATTTAATAAGACATAGATGGTAAAGAATCTGCCTGTAATACAGGAGACCTGGGTTCAATCCCTGGGTCAGAAAGATCCCCTGGAGAAGGGAATGGCTACCCATTCCAGTATTCTTGCGTGGAGACATCTACGGAGAGAGGAGACGGGCAGGTTATATTCCATAGGGTGGCAAAAAATTGACCTAACTGAGTGACTAACACTTTCATTTTCACTTTCAAATGACTCTAGAAGTCATTTTAAAGAGCATTTTTCCTGTGTTGTTATTGTTGTTGTGTCCAACTCTTTGCAACCCCAGGGACTGAACCCCACCAGGCTCCTCTGTTCATGGAATTCTCCAGCCCAGAGTACTGGCATGGGTTTCCATTTCCTTCTCTAGGGGACCTTCCTGACCCAGGGATCGAATCTGTGCTTCTCGCGTCTTCTTTGTCGGCAGGTGGATTTTTCACCACTGTGCCACCTGGGAAGCCCAAATAAGACATATACAATGGACACACATTAATCACTCGATTAAACGCTTGTTGAAAAAATGATTGGCCATGTGGAACTCTTGAAATTCCACAAGATAATGGAATCATGCCTACACTTTATAAAAGACTAGCCATTCAGAACAGTGCTGTGTTTCTTCCTTGAAAATGCTATTGTCTTCTACCTTCACTGAGCATATCAACAACAGCCACCATCTGGATGATGGTAGTCTTATTCTATCCCAGAGAATAGAACATACTTCATAAACCAGAAAGGGACTTTTCACAACTTTAAAAAAAACTAGCTCACAGAATTTGAAGGGTGGCTGAAAATAAAGATTCCTAATGATTCACAAAGCAACAATAAAGATGGAGGTGATATTTTAGGTTCCTGAGATCAAATCCAACACGAGGGGTCCCCACAATAACAAACGGTGCTCCAGACACCAGCTGGGTATCTTACAATTTATCTCAATTCTGATACATCTACCCAAAGATGGTGTCAGGTTCCACAGGTTAAAGGTTCAGTCTCACAAGCTTGCCTATACCTGCCCACTTCAGATGCTAATTCCAATTCCAGGTTGTCACCTGTGCTTATGACCAACAGGCTACAAATTGGAGGTTCTAAGGAACCCCTCCCATTCAGGATGCCAATGACAAGTCTAGGTTGTCACTCAAACATTTGGCCAGTAGCAGAGGTTCCCGCAACCTTCTCCTTGGATTTGATTATAATAATTTGCTAGAGTGGCTCACATTGTGCTTACTAGATTACAGGTTTATTACAAAGGATATAACGCAGGAACAGCCAAATGAAAGAGACATAAGGCAAGAGAGAATGGTGAACTTCCATGTTCTCTTCGAGTCTCCCTCTCCCCAAATCTCCATGTGTCCACAACCCAGAAGCTCTCCAAGTCCCATTCTGGAGGGTTCTGAAGGAGATACCATTAGAGACAAATGATTGATTAAATCATCAGTAACTGGTTCAACCTTCAGCTTCTATCTCCTCCCTGGAGGTCAGGAAATGGGACTGAAAATTCCAACCTTCCAATCACATGGCTGACTTCACTGACAAGGGGCCCCCAATCTTAATTGCTTTCCAAAAGTCTCCTCATTAATATAAAAGACACCTTTGTCACTCTCCACAGGCGTAGGAAACTCTAAGGGTTTGGAGAGTTGTGAATCAGGAATCATGGACCCAAAGACCAAATTTATAGAAGAAATATATTTTGATCATCTGAATGACCATATGTATTTTTTTATATATATCACAATCCTGCAGGCTACAAAAGGAGCTGCTACTACTACTACTAAGTTGCTTCAGTCGTGACCCCATAGACGGCAGCCCACGAGGCTCCCCCGTCCCAGGGATTCTCCAGGCAAGAACACTGGAGTGGGTTGCCATTTCCTCCAATGTATGAAAGTGAAAAGTGAAAGTGAAGTCGCTCAGTCATGTCCGACCCTCAGCGACCCCGTGGATTGCAGCCTTTCAGGGCTCCTCCATCCATGGGATTTTCCAGGCAAGAGTACTGGAGTGGGGTGCCATTGCCTTCTCGGAAAACAGCTGCTACCCTTAGGCAAAATCAGGAAGCTTCAATATGAGAACATTATCTGTTAATTGGCTAACTTAGTCACTGGCTCCAGAAACACACCTTCACTTGGTGTGTGACAGAAGATTGAATATACCATGCCCTGCTCTACCCAAACCCAAGTCAGCCTTATTTGATTGGCAGAACCTAGACACAGTTGGGCTTCCTTGGTGGCTCAGATAGTAAAGAATCTGTCAGCATGAAAGAGATCTGGGTTCGATCTCTGGGTTGGGAAGGTCCTCTGGAGAAGGGAATGGCAACCCACTCCAGTATTCTTGCCTAGCAGGTTACAGTCCATGGAGTAACAAAGAGTCAGACACAACTGAACTACTAACATTTTCACTTTTCAAACACAGTCACACCATTGTCAACCAGGGAATCTGGGAAATGTAGGTTTTAAGTTTTCTACCTCTACATGCCTGGGGAGGGATAAAACATAATTTAAACTAGTTGATTTTTAGTATCCACCTTTCTCAAGGAAAACATATTGAATATGTGTGTACAGCCTTTTCTGGGAAGAAAACACAGAAATTTGAAATGCATTTAGAGACTATATTCCCATTATAGAAATCCTTTGGTATATACAGAAAATGGATTTTAATCAGCCTGAAAACTATAATGGAAAAGAGAGTGAGTATTGAAGCCCCCTGGAATGCATATGCTTTACATAAGTCGCTTAATTCTTGTAGCATCCATATGAGAGAGTAAGAACTTTCCCTGTTTCGGAGAAATGAAAAAAAAAAAAAAAAACTGAAGCTTGGTTAATTATCACAATCTGCCAACATTTAAAACACTGTTTAATTTCAAAAATCTCTACTTAATCCATTTTATGACATCTCAGACCACTAGACACTGTGGGACCTTAACTTACCTATTTTAGTGAAGTTATGGAAACCCTGTCTGTGGTATTCTGACATTTATTTCACTCTTGTTGGTGTAACAACACAATAGTATGAAGCTAAGATTACTCTGTAAAGAAGTCAGACTGCCAAACAATTAATGCCTTTTAACTAAGGTGCTGGAGAAGACTCCCAAGAGTCCCTTGGACAGTAAGAAGATCAAACCAGTCAATCTTAAGGGAAATCAATCCTGAATACTCATTGGAAGGGCTGATGCCAAAGCTGAAGCTCCAGTATTTTGGTCACCTAATAGCAAACAGCCAACTGATTGGAAAAGTCTCTAGAGGATGTTGGAAAAGATTGAGGGAAGAAGAGGGCGTCAGAGGATGAGATGGCTGGACAGCATCATCAGTGCAATGAACACAAACTTGGACAAACTATGGGATATGGTGAGGGACAATGAGGCCTGGCATGCTATAGTCTGTGAGGTTGAAAAGAGTCGAACGCGACTAAGTGACTGAACAACAAGTGAGTGTAGGTGTAGGTTAGGGAACACAAACAGAGGCTATTCTTGAAGAAGGTCATTTTATGACCTACACATCACCAAGGTGGAAAGGCTTTCGAGTATAAAGAATATGGTTTCCAACATACTGAAGCTATGAGCTGAGAGATATTCCCATGGCAAAATTAGTTAAAGGAATTATACTTTATCCACCCTGATATTTCAAGAGTTGGACTCACATTCCCACAGGACTTTGTAAACCTTCTAAAGTGGAAATGCTTGTATTTAACAAGTTTTCCTCAGATCGATGGACCAGAGAGTTATTTGTGTGTGCGTGTGTGCTTTGTACCTGCATCTATATCTGTGTCTATACAATACTTGCTCACAATCTACACATATGATGAAGAACCTACAGAAAATAATTCTGACCTAACCCAACCACCTACCCATCAATCAGCAGATACAATTAGATATGGTAGATGAAAGTGCTTTATAAAGGAAATACTTCAGAAAGCACATGGAGGCAAAAATTTCAGCCTGTCTAAAGTCAGGTAGAAAGCAATCATATATACCTAATTGGAAAATAGAATTTTCAATATTCTTTGAGAGTGACAGTCAAATTGTTATATTTTTCTAACTGTAGACTTAAACCTCAATGAAAGCACTTAATTAGACTCAGACCTACTAAAATGTCAAAATATACAGCAAGTTGCAAAATGCATGTTATTTCTGAATAAGATTAGCAAGATAATTGATGGAAAATTAATACCCAAAGAAAACTGTCTGTAGGACTTGGTGATTGTACAAGACAATATTTTTTAATTTATGAAGCCGACATCATACATTTATTGAGGTTTCATTTAATTGTGGTCAATATACCTATAAATAATAACTTTATGAGACACAGCAACATACAAATAAAACCAAATGAAGTTGCAATGTCGGAAATAAACTTAAAATTCACTACAGATTACTAGGAAAAAGTACTCAACTTTTAAGGAACCATTATCAAAGGATGAAATTACGACAAGCAAGTCTTAGTAAACTTTTAATTTAGGAATTTATTTTTTTTCTTTCAGTGTACAGTTTACGTTTTCTAATTTTCAATTCCTGATTATTTTGGTAATAATTTTTCATACTTCCTTTTGCATGTTCTCTCACTACTTCCCCCTCTCATGGCACAAAATAGCCAGACTTCCCTCTCTCTCTGCCTCTGTCCTCAGTTCATCTCCGAGTTCTGGGAGATAAGATTAGATGCCTTGATCCCCCTGCTGTTAGAACAAGACCTCAATCTCTCACTGTCTCTATTTAATCAGGTCCCTATTTTAGCTGCCACAAAGCTGTCAACAAAATAAAACAAGTTATCTCCCATCAAGGGGTTAAATTGGATTTCACAGTATGCAAAGGTTCTTCTGAGCAAAATTCCACCTGCACCTTCCATCAAGCAAATTACTTCTGACTTTTAATTTATTTCTCTAGGAAATGGAAAGGTATGGCATAACCAAAGTCAAAAGGGAATAAAGTACAAGGTGTAATCAGGTGTTCACCAATCGCAGACTCCTTTCTCTGTCAGCTTTAATAGCATTTCAGAACATACAGTTTATAGAATGCATGACATGTCCTCTCTGTTCTGAGTTTTATTTTGGACCTGTCTGGTTAATGGCCCCCACAAGTGACAACTGATGTTTGCTTGATGCAGCGGTGCCTGGAAGATGTGTATATTGTACATTAGGGTTCAGTCTGAGAGTTGGAGAGTAAGATTAAGTACTTGAACTGTATTCTTGACTTTCTAAGGATAATGCCTAAACTGGGGAAGAAATCATATTCAAGTGATGGCATTCTTTGCTCTAAGGATTATGAATATCAAGAAGAGGGCTCCATGTTGAGAACCAGGGACACGTAATTTTTAGATAAGGTTGTTGTTTTGTAACCAGACCAGTTCATCAGGGAAATCACTAAATAATTTAAACAACATGGTTTAATATAGTCCCTTTTCTAAAATTTAACTGAATACGAAGCTGTTTCTATTATTTAATTTCTCAAAATCAATATTAAGGGATGGAGGAGATTTATATAAATTCATAACTTCAAGTACACATTGCTATGGGGAAAATGCAAACATTTTTGTCTCCAAAATTAAAGTCAAAAGTGTTTTAAAGATACAAATTTAATAAGCGTGCAGGGAATGCCTCCTCAATGAAAGAAAAAGGGGATAATGATGGAAATGTTCATTTTCATTATAAATTAAGAATCAGTGATTTTTCTGACAGTTTTTTTTTCTGATATTATTTAACATTTAATTCAAGCTAGCTTTAAAATGAAACTGATATACCCCTGAGGAGTTTAGCCCTTTTTTCCATTATAAAAGATTGTTGATTAATGCCATATTCCTATTCAGCAAATTCCGAATAATGAACTCAAGATTATTCATTGGATGGAGAATTAGGGGAAGGTTATTGGGCAGGAATAATTTTTTCAAGCTGTATATAAACAAACACTTTGGGCTGATCTAGTATAATTTGACTTCCAAATATTGTTTCATCCTTGTAATAATATCACTGTTCATTTAAATCAACTTCATGAAATTGACTCTATGGATTTGGGGAGAACATGGGGTTAGGCTGAGAGTGTGGGAGGATCATAAGAAAAATATAATTCATTGTACTTACTCTAATGATGGGGTCATTGAAACCTCATATCACTGTGATGGACTAGTGAGGCCTGGCATGCTGTGATTCATGGGATCGCAAAGAGTCGGACACAACTGAGCGTCTGAACTGAACTGAACTGAAGCAGTGGGACTCGTTTAGCAATGAGAATCTTCAATAATCACTCCTATATGGACTTTGAAGGAGGATGCAAGAATAATAATTCTTGGTCTTTGAAATTATTACAGCCAACAAATCTCCAGGTGGTTAAATCTATTTTGGATAGGATTTTATCTCACTTGCAAAGGAAAACAAAAATATGAAAAACCCAACCAAGTTAATCTACTGATCTCATGTGGAATCATAGATATTTTCTATTACCTATTCTTTTCTTCTCTGCCTGTTTCTTGTTATAAGAACTGACATCCAGTTCTTAGATTTCTCACCAAGATGCTCCATCTTGTGCACAGTTTCTTTTCATTTGTCCTCACACAGCAGAATAATTAAATCCTGAGATTAATGTTAAATTCAACAGTAATGAACTGTCTTCACTTATGCCATGCCTCTATGCTTTTAAATCTGGATAGGATAATAAAGGTTAGGACTCTTACAAATAACATGTGATAGAGAAGTTTTGACCACAAAGTTTATAACCAGTCCAATGAACATATTTTTCCTATCTTACATTAACAAATTATTAAACCATAAAAGTAAACCACAATGTCCCAAACAACACTGGAGTATATGCCTATAATGTTCTTTTTGCACTGCTCCCCTGGGTTACACATAAAAGTAAATGTGCAAACAACTATGAAGATTTTAAAAGTTAGTCATTTATAGAAAGAGTTAAATACTGATTATATTAAGTATCTGAATAAGTCTCTCTCCATCTCCCTCTCCCCCAACTATGGAGTAAATATTTGCTTTTCTCTTCCTACTTCTTCAGCTCTCTATACAATGATCAAGCTCTATTTTCCACCAGGTTTATAGATAAGCTTTTCCCTTTAAATCTGTTCATCTCCTTTGTGATCCTGATGACAGAAAGCAATTGCACTAAGCCCTTAACTTAAGTCTGTTTGCATACAAATGGTGCCTTCCAGGCCTGATTTGCATTACCCAAGTAGGTTTGGTCTGGGAAATTCACTTTCCCTGAGACTTGCATGTGGGGGTCTCAATTTTCATCAAGGGGGAATCCATTAGTCTCCTTCATTTCCTGATTACTCGAGGCTTTATAAAGTAGAGAGGATTTAGCTTGCCTGTAAGATAAGCAGTCAATCCATTTCTGCAAATGTGGTAAATTTTCTCTCTGGATCTGGCCACGAAGCCAGGTTCCTGGGCCACAATCTTTTGCCCTTTGATGGAATTGCTTTTAGTGAATTGGGCTTTGCAGTTCCATGGTCTTGCATTAAAGGGCATTTATAAAAGTAGACTCAGGAAAACTTAGCTCTTACTTGTATGGAAACCTGAGAAAATTTGTAAACAAAATGTCTTCTATAACAGAGTTTTCAACCAGCAGCTGTGGCATACTGGTGAACTGGGAGGTGTGTCAAAATATTAGTTCACCAGTCTTCAGAGACATAGAGCAAAGCCTCAGGGTTGTTTCCTTCTGACACAGAGCAACCTTATCTATTTATCACTGTGTACCTCAAAAATATGACATTTTCCCCTTTGTTCCATAACATAAAAGAGGTTGGGAACATTGCTGCTAGAGCCTCACAGCAAAAACATCAGTAAACTGATTTTTCTAAATAAGTGGTTTTTTCTTCTGTGTCATGTAGAATTTACATTTTGTAACTGACCTTAATGGTTCTTCCTGGATCCTTGGAATTTTAGCACCAAATTTAACATTGGTAGCCTAGCTCTGGTTACTATAGAGGGCCTTAAAGCACAGAGTTTGAAGTTTCACCTTCAATCTACATTTATTTCATTCCTTTATGTTTAATTTGCCTTCACTACAAGTTTATCCTTCCTATATATGGGTGTATACATTTGTGGGTATATCTTTGTGCTTTTCCTTTCTTTCTGGTTTATGGTATGTCACTATCAATCTAGCATGGTCAAGGTGAGGCATAGGAATATATGATATACAAAGATATAATATACAAATATAATAGGATACATTCATACTGTGTCTGACTTTTTGTGATCTCATGGACTGTAGCCCACCAGGCTCCTCTGTCCATGGCATTTTCCAGGTAAGAATACTGGAGTGGGTTTCCATTTCCTTCTCCAATGCATATTGTAGACAATAATGACTGATTTATGAAATGAAACAGTCTCAGTTTTCCTTGGTATCTCCCATGTGTACAGGAAGCATAAAGGATATTAGCTTGTGTTTCTTTTTTTCCTGTTAATCTGTCCTTTATTATGAGGGCTGGGGAGGTGTCTCAGCCAAGAAGCTATAAGATTACAAGGAAAAATACTGTTATTAATACAGGTCAACAATACAAATCAATGCATGAATGAAGGGACAGTTTGACTGGACAACCTGACATTTTTGGAAAGTTAAAGAAGAAAAAGTTTAGACACTGATGTGGTGACCTATTGTATCAATTCCCTGATGAGAACAGGGAGAAAGCCTTTTAAATATTCATATGTGCCGTTATTTAAAATTTAAAGCTAAATATAGGCGCTGTGGACAGGATAGAAAGTCTATTTGGAAGGTGGAACAGAATCTCTAATATGAGTAGGGCACATTGATTAAGGGATGGCAGAAGGAGCAATTCTTTTTATTATTCTAATGTATGTTATGATTGGAAGCCATTAAATTTTTTCAGAAACTATAAAACAGACAGATTATTAGCTATTCTGTACAGATGTACAAACTGGCTTTTGAATGAGCTACCACCTGGAGAAGGCTGAGAAGTGGACCAACCTCCAGGTATCGGATTAAAGCGTGAGACTAACTGTGAGACTGTGTGCTGAAATGCAGGCTACCAGGTCCATTCCAGGGATTCAGCTTTATGAAGTCTGTTGTATAAACTTAGATTCTTTGCATTTCATGAGTATTTTCTCAGACTCCTACCTAAGTGCTCTGTAGCCCCAATTAGGGGTAGCATTTCTTCATGCAGGCAGGGTCCATGCAGTGGGATTAGACTGATAGATGCCCAAGGAATTCTTGAAGCATGCAACTAAGAAAAAGGCAGATTTCCGAAGAATATTTTCCCTTTTCAGTCTTGAGAGAAAGCCGTGAAGCTTATTTTCTGCATCGTTAATGAAGGTAGTGCTTTATATTAAAGGCTCCCTCCTGCGGAGCTATCAACTTCAGGACCAGCCTCAGCTTTCATGTGTTAATGATTATCAGGTCCTCTTTCCCCTGAGGGATGAGGCAAGCTCCTTGTCCTCTTTAGGGGCTCAAGGCCCCAGACTCCGGTGTGGGTTTGACACTCCAGGAACTGTCAGGCGGGAGAGATCCCCCTAGAGTTTGGATCTGAATTTTTTCAGTAACACTCTCTTACCTTGCCTGTTTGCTGCATGCAATCCAGAGCTCAGTGTTTCAATCTTTCTCAGTAGGAATATCTTTTTTGAGAATTGGTGAGTCCATTTGGGGTATGAAAGAGTCACAGGAAGGCTTGAGGTCAGGGGACCTGAGTTCAAAGTTTGGCCAAGTGCCAGATGTTTAATACTGGTTGCCTAATACCTCCAGGTTTCCTTATCTGTGAAGTAGAGATAATAAATTCACCTTGCAGGGTCATTTCATTAAATCTATATACACATATAAAACAGCAAATAGGGACCAAGCATCCTTGTTAGGAGGTGGGAATGGCAAACAGTTCCAGTATTCTTGCCGTGAGAACCCCATGAACAGTATGATAAGGATGGAGTTATAGGTTGATAAATAAACAGAGTATCTGCCTTTCAGAACTTGTGGTGAAGGCTCGTGATAGTCATTCAGTTGTGTCCAACTCTTTGTGACCCCATAGACTATAGAGTCCATGGAATTCTCCAGGCCAGAATACTGGAGTAGGTAGCCGTTTCCTTCGCCAAGGGATCTTCCCAACCCAGGAATCAAACCCAGGTCTCCCACAGTACAGGCAGATTCTTTACTAGCTGAGCCACAAGGGAAGTCCTAGAAGTCTATTGACAGCTATCAACATCCAGAAATCCATTTACAAATTGAAATAACTTTTTGTGAAACAAGTAAACGGTTTGGTGAAAGATAACAACAAAGATTAAAGGGTCAGATGGGGATACTTAGGTAGAGTGACAGAGTCTTTCAGGGTAAGTAACTTAGAGGAGTTTTCAAGCAGGCAAAGAGCTTGTTGGAGAATACCCAATAGAGAAAAACCTGAGGAAGGATTTGAGTTAGGGAGAGCTTTACTCTTGCCTGGAAAATCCCATGGACGGAGGAGCCTGGTAGGCTGCAGTCCATGGGGTCGCGAAGAGTCGGACATGGCTGAGCAACTTCACTTCACTTTACCAATATGAGGTCAATGGCACTGGGGAAAAGAAGCAGGAGATAAGATTTTGGAGCCAAATCAGGCACAGCCTTAGTGACCAGAGATAGGAATTTAGATTTTATTCAAATATAAAATCTATTGGAAATTATTGAAGAAGAAATATATGTTTCAGTCATGAGAATTATATGTGATATGAGAGTTTCTTGTGCATAATAGGTATTTTAGAAATAATAGTAGCTCTTCCAAAGCCATAATAGCTAAGTTTTCAGCTCCAGAACACGACAAAACAGCATAACTTTATTTGTTATGGAGTTCCTCAAATTACTGAGTCTCCCATAAATTGAATGGCTCAATCTGTACAACAGCCAAGTTCTTGAAACTGTTACTGAGAATATTTTCTATAAATGGCTAAAGAAAGGTTAAAGGGAAGAATTTCCCCAACTAGGATAGGGAAATAAGTGCTTAATAAACATGGAGTGAAATAAAATATTTTGAACAAAGAATATCTACATACATTGTCAGTCTGGGCCCCATAATGAATAGAAATTTCCTGTACATATAGGCTGTTGACTGGTGGTAACCTAAAGTTTTCTGATGAAGAAGTTACAGTTCACAGTAGTGAAGTAACGTTTTCAGTGACAAAAGATTATAAAAACGAACTATGTAATAAAGAAGGCAAGAAAAACCTAAATATTCATGGAACCATGCACCAAATTGTGAATTAAATCCAATGCTAAACAACCTTTGAAACAGAATGGAATGACACTATGAATGTCTTTTCCAAAGAACTCCTAAGCCATCTCTCTAGCTCAGTTCATCTTTCTGAATTTAGCAAGGCAGTCAGTTTATCACCATTATTGTTGTTGTGCAATAAAAATGTCCGACTCTTTCTGACCCCCTGGACTGCAGCACACCAGGTTTCCCTGTCTTTCACTATCTCCCAGAGTTTGCTCAAACTCAGGTCCATTGACTCTGTGATACCATCCAACCATTTCATCTTCTACCGCCCCCTTCTTCTGTCCTTAATCTTTCCTAGCATCAGGATCATTTCCAATGAGTTGGCTCTCCACATTAAGTGGCCAAAGTGTGGAAACTTCAGCCTCAGTCTTCCAGAGAATATTCAGGATTGATTTACTTTAGGATTGACTGATTTGATCTACTTGCTGTCCAGGGGACTCTCAAGAGTCTTCTCTAGCACCGCAATTTGAAAGCATCAGTTCTTTGGTGCTCAGCCTTTTTCATGGTCCAATTCTCATACTTGTACATAACTACTGGACATACCATAGCTTTGACTATATGGAACTTTTTCAGCAATTTGTCATCATTAAGTCACAAAAAAGTGTTAGCAACTATGCTCTAATGCACTAGTTAATTACGTTGTTGTTGTTGTTCAGTTGTATCCAACTCATTGCAACAGCATGCAGTGCAGCATGCCAGGCTTCCCTGTCCTTCATCAACTCCCGGAGCTTGCTCAGACTCATGTCTGTTGAGTTGGTGATGCCATCCAAACCATCTCATTCTCTGTCATTCCCTTCTCCCCCTGACTTCAATCTTTTCCAGCATCAGGATCTTTTCCAATGAGTCGGCTCTTCACATCACATGGCCAAAGATTTGGAGTTTCAGCTTCAGCATCAGTCCTTCCAATGATATTCAGGACTGATTTCCTTTAGGATTGACTGGTTGGATCTCCTTGCTGTCCAAGGGACTCTCAAGAGTCTTCTCCAACACCACAGTTCAAAAGCATCCATGCTTCAGTGCTCAGTCTTCTTTAGAGTCTAGCTCTCACATCCATACATGATCACTGGGAAAACCATAGCTTTGACAAGATGGACCTTTGTTGGCAAAGTAATGTCTCTGCTTTCTAATATGCTAAGTTTGTCATAGCTGTTCTTCCAAGGATCAAGCATCTTTTAATTGCATGACTGCAGTCATCATCTGTAGTGATTTTGGAGCCCAAGAAAATAATGTCTCTTACTGTCTCCATTCTTTGCCCCATCTATTGGCCATGAAGTGATGGAACTTGATGCCATGATCTTCGTCTTTTGAATGTTGAATTTTAAGCCAACTAATTCGTTGCCCTCTTTCACTTTCATCAAGAGGCTCTTTAGTTTTTCTTTGCTTTCTGCCATAAGGGTGGTGTCATCTGCATATCTGAGGTTATTGATATTTCTCCCAGCAATCTTGTTTCCAGCTTGTGCTTCACCCAGTCTGACATTTCACATGAAGTACTCTGCATAGACGTTAATTAGACAGGGTGACAATATACAGCCTTGACGTACTCCTTTCCCAATTTGGAACAAGTCTGTTGTTTCCTTTGCTCCATGTCTGGTTCTAACTATTGCCTCTTGACCTGCATACAAGCCCCTCAGGAGGCAGTTAAGGTGGTCTGGTATTCCCATTTCTTTAAAAATTTTCCACAGTTTGTTGTGATTCACACAAAGACTTTGGCATAGTCAATGAAGCAGAACTAGATGTCTTTTTGGAACTCTTGTTTTTTCTATGATCCAAGGAATGTTGGTAATTTGATATCTGGTTCTTCTGCCTTTTTAAAATCCAGTTTGAACTTCTGGAAGTTGTCAGTTCATGTACTGTTGAAGCCTAGCTTGGAGAATTTTGAGCATTACTTTGCTAATGTGTGAGATGAGTGCAACTGTGCGGTAGTTTGAACATTCCTTGACACTGCCTTTCTTTGGGATTGGAGTGGAATGCACTTAAGAAATACAGTGCAAAGGACAATGGTGCTTGAGATAGCTGAGTGAGGTTTACAAACAACAACAACACCACCAACAACTGTTCATTCTTTTTTTGGCTGTGGAGGGCATCATGTGTGATCTTAGTTTCCTGACCAAGGATCATATTCATGCCCCCTGCATTGCACGCAGACTTGTCATCACTGGAGTGCCAAGGAAGTCCCCACACTGTTCTTTTGCCTGAAATCCTAGTTCTGCCATATACATATATAGGTCCCTGTTCAACCAGTCAGCCTTTGTTTCTTCCTGCCTTCTCTCAACTATAAAAGGTATGTAATATTCACTTTTATAAGGTAATGAAGGTAAAAACACTTTAAAAACACTATGTATGAATTTAAGTCATTTTTTAAAAAGAATTCCATTCAAGGGGATATGAAAAGTCACATATAATATAAATGTCAACAATAAATTACATGGATAGAATCATATATTCTTCTGTCATATAAGCAACTCTTTCCAAGCGAGTTGCTTACTGGTATTTCTGTTGTCTCTCCCGCCACTCTGTTTTTCCCTTCCTCAATACTTTTGCCTGGAAAATCCCATGGATGGAGGAGCCTGGTGGGCTGCAGTCCATGGGGTTGCTAAGAGTCGGACATGACTGAGCGACTTCACGTTCACTTTTCACTTTCATTCATTGGAGAAGGAACCGGCAACCCACTCCAGTGTTCTTGCCTGGAGAATCCCAGGGACAGGAGAGCCTGGTGGGCTGCTGTCTATGGGGTCGCACGGAGTCAGACATGACTGAAGCGCCTTAGCAGCAGCAGATAACAGAGATGTGTTACTTTGGGAAAGCCAGCAGGTGGCTCTCTGGTGTACAGATGCAACAACAACAAAAAAGTCACAGCTCCCAGCTCCCTCTTAAGCTAGTTTGAAAGTTTATGATAATCTCATAAAGGGATGTCTTGAAAATCCATATAAAACCATTGTTTGTACCTCCTCAGCCCCACCTTATGGTACCAACCTCAACGCTGAAAATGTAATTTAATTTTTGTTCAAAATGAAAAGTCAACAAGTTAGAATGGATTTTTCATCAGCCTCATAGCTTCAGAGAAGGAATTTGTTATCCCCTTCCTCATAGTAAGCAGTCCCATTAGAACAAGCAAATGACAACAAGCAAATTAAAAGACAAATGTGAATAACTTTAAAGTGGCCTGCAGTGGCAGACTTTGTGTTACTGGAGGATCAGTATCAATACATTAAATGACACACAAGTTTAATATTGATTTATTTCTACTCAATATTATTTATATTCCATTCATTTCATAAATCATCCCCTAAAAAAGTTTAAACCAAACTCCACTAAAGTCATTCTAATATAACTTGAGGCAAACTCCTGGTCCTGTATCATGGATTATAATGTGGCTTCTTAAGCATTATCATTGTATTTTATAGGTATTTCATGCCATGTACGCTACTCAGTTGAATACATCCTACTAAGGATCAAGTTTGTAGTTTTCAAGATATTAATCTAGGAGAATAGATTATGATATGGTACCATGGATTTCTGAATTTGAATGTCCAACTGCTGTTTGGGTAAATGTTATTAAGAAGACCTTTATTATTTAGCTTTATAAACATAACTAGATAAAACAAGTTATCTCCTGCCACACATTTGCTTTTGCCAAAGGAACTCTGAGTTTACTGTCAATGTGGTTTATTAGGAATGAAATATTAAAATTTGGAGAGTTACTCTAGGCTGGTTACTGAATGAATTAATTACTTATGGCTTTAGAGTTAATTCTTACTCGAGGCTCCATAATCATACATATTTTAACATCAAAAGCTGGATGACGAATATTAAAAATAATTTTTTAAAAAGCCTCACAGTTACCCGAATTTGAAACGGAGTAGGTTGTCTGCATGTTGCTCTCTGTAAAAGAGAAAATAGACAAGTCTAGATTTTAGGACAGGACCCCCTTTAAAAAAAGAAAAAAGAAAATATCCAAATATTTGGGATTCCCATTTGTAAAAGCTGAAGTTTTATAGTTACAGATAACCTGTTTTCTTCCAGATCCATAACCATGTTATAAAATAGAATGCCAGCTTCCCTCCCCACCCACCAGTCCCTTTTCTCAGATCTGTTGTATACTCGTTATATGGGCTTCCCAGGTGGTGCTAGTGGTAAAGAACTCGCCTGCCAGTGCAGACCTAAAAGTGATTCTATCCCCGGGGTCGGGAAGATGACCTGGAAAAGGGCATGGCAACCCACTCCAGAACTCTTGCCTGGAGAATCCCACGGTCAGAGGAGCCTGGCAGACTATAGTCGATAGGCTCACAAAGAGTCTGACATGAAGTGACTTAGCATGCTTGCACACTCTTTGTATACTAAATGATTGCCCATCAATTTCCTTCTTATCAAGGCAACTAAGAATTATATAAAACAAGTCTGTAAACTCAATCTTAATTGCAGGCAAAAGCCTAATTTCCACATCTATTGTCTATGAAAAAACAAAAACAAAAACATCCCCAACAAATACAAAAGCAAATTAAGTCTCAAGGGCCTCAGTTAAAATAGTAAAGGTTGTTAAACTGATTGAAGTAAGGTTGCACGGAGACCTATATAGGTCAAACTTGTGTGAACCAAGAAACAGAGGATTGGGATATACATATAACATAACCAGATTCTTCCCACCGTCCACCCCACCCCCTGCCCCACTCACAGACACAGACACAGACACACACACACCCTGCCTCTTTACTGAAATTTTATTCTTTTCACTTGAGGGATTTCAACTCAATTGTAGTTATCACATGCTAATCTCCCCCAAATCTAAAATGCAAATGACATCCAAATTGACTGTGGAAAAAGGGAAAGCTTATCTGGGCCTGACAGGCTACAAACGTTTCCTTCCATTCCTCCTCATTTTGTGCCACTTTTCACGTGCAGGGGCTATAAAAGCCACTGTCAGTCTGTCCCCTGCCTCCTGCCGTTGGTTGTCGATCTGCTGCGGCCTCCCCACTGTGTTAAATCATTCAGTTCCTCTCCAAGCAACACCTCTCATTGATCACTCCAGAAGGGCTGCTTCTGAAAATGTTGATTCAACTCAGTGGGGAACATGGGCCCGGTGTAGCTGGAGGAGGAGGACTGGCAGAGACTCTTGAAAACAACACACCTCTTAATTTTCATTGGCACAAGAGCAATCACCACTCCTCCCTTGCCTTTTGAGCTAAACTTCTGCCAAGCTAGCAAGTGATTCCAACTTGAAGTAAAATGGGGCAGGTGGAAAGCCAGTTAAATGGCATCACACACAACTGTCTGTTTCTGCCCTGGTGCTATTCACGTACTCCCAAGAGAATCCGAGATTCAGCTGCCTTCAGAGTCATCAAGCTTTGCTTGATTCTAAACCTGGAGAATTGAGATTAATGAAAAGTGCTTTTGCCACTAAAAATACCTTTCCCAAAGCAGTGATTTCCTAACCCACAACAGTTTAGAATGGCATCGTTTAACAATGTTTATAAGTCATAAAACATGCATTGGGCTGATGTATGAGTTTGTATCTTTAGAGGAACTAGAATTGCAAACAAACCAAAAGGAAAAAAAAAAAAAAACTGCAGGGAAAGAGAAAAGAAAAACGTCCTAACAGATGTGTTCACTACTAAATAGAACACACAACATGTGCTGCAAAATAAAAGAACCATTTGGCGACATAAAATATCTTGGCATCTGCGTTAGATTTGTAACCACAGTAAAGTATTGATATGGACCATAAAATTCAAGTTCTATATTCTGGTGCTTCTGGGTGACTCTGCTTTGAAAGACTTTTTGCACTATGGAATTGTTCTTGTTTATCAAAGCCATTTTATGGCAAACCTGCTTTATGACATTGCATGATTAGCTCATTTTCCAGAAGGAGATGCATAAAATAGGAACATCTATTAATTCCGAGCAAGGCGTAAATTTGACATCTTAAGTGAATAGATAAGAAACTACACATCTTCAACCCGTTGATAGCAAGACTTATTTAGGGAGATGTGTCCAGATAAAAGGTCAATGAAACCTGAAGCTAAGTTTTAATATTAGCCTCATACTTGGTTAATAGATCGTGGAATTGGCTATGTTCAGAAGAACTGATATGGTAAAAAGCAGTGTCCATAATGTAATACAATATACAATTTTTAATAAATGAAATGTTTTATATGAATATGTAACCTAAATAGTATGGCACAAATTTTAATGAGATAGTAAATATAATCACATATTTTACCCATTTTGTAATCATTAGAATATGATAAAATATAGTCTATAAATTAAAAAGTACATGAAGATGAAAGAGT
>SJYQ01011859.1:0-10197 GCA_006410935.1 Redunca redunca
TCTCTCCCCTTTTGACTCTCTTCTTCTCCTCCAAGTCACCTCTATCTCCTTCCTCCCTCTTCTTTTTCTACATAAGTCTGTGAATCTCTCTGGGTGTTCTAAGCTATGGAGAGTAATTAGGAACTAGATTACTGAACAAAACACACTCTCCCCTTTTGACTCCCCTTTTTCTTCACCTGGTCACCTCTGTCACCCTCCTCCATCTTCTCTTTTCTATATAACTTTGTGAATCTCTAGTTGTTCCTGGCTGTGGAGAATTGTTTCACCAATAAACCTAGGGGTTTTATTTTCTATGTGGTGTGGATGGAGAAGACTTGAGGCTACTGTAGAAGAAGGACTGAAAGCCAGAGGCAGAAGGCTTAACTTCAAAACTTCAGAACATCTTGACTCCAGAGAACATTAATAGACAAAAGTTCACCCAAAAGCCTCCACACCTACACTGAAATTAAGCTCTACCCAAGATCCAAAAATTTCCAGTGCAAGACACACCATGATAATTCTCCAACAAAGCAGGAAAAAAACTCTGAGCATTAAAAGACAGGCTATCCAAAGTAATGTTAAACCCAGACACCCCAAAACTTCATTGCACTCCAGAGAGAAGAGATCCAGTTCCACCCACCGGAACACAGACTCAAGCTCCCCCAACCAGGAAAACGTGACAAGCCATTAGTCTAACCCCAGTCACAGGGATCAGACTCCACAATTAAGAGAAAGCATGAACTTCTAGCCTGCAGAAATGGCACCCCAAACACAGCAATCTAAACAAAATAAAAAAGCAGAGAAATATTCAAAAGGTTAAGGAACATGATAAAAACCCACAACCAACAAAGGAGGAGGAGACAGAGAGTTTACCTGAAAAATGCTAAGCAATGATAAAATCATAATGAAAATTATAGCAAAGATGATCCAAAATCTTGATGACAAAATGCAGCTGCAGATGAATACACTAGAGACAAGGATTCAGAATATTCAAGAAATGTTTAACAAGGACTTAGAAGAAATAAAGAAGAATCAATCAATAATAAATAATGTAATAACAAAGATAAAAAACACTCTGGGGGAAAATAGCAGTAGAATAACTGAGGCAAAAGAGAGGGTAGGTGAGGTGGAAGATAGAACAGTCAAAAGAAATGAAGCAGAGAGAAAAAGAGAAAAAAAATAAAAAGAATTGAGGGCACCATCAGAGACCTCTGGGATAATGTTAAATGCACCAACATTTGAATCATTGGTGTCCCAGAAGAAAACAAAAAGAAAGGCTTTAAGAAAATACTTGAGATAACTTGAAAGTTTAGCTAATGTGGGGAAGGAAATAGCCACCCAAGTACAAGAAGCTGAAAGAGTCCCAAACAGGATAAACCAAGGCAATACACCCCAAGACACATATTAATCAAACTAACAAAGATCAAAAATAAAGAGCAAATATTAAAAGCAAAAAGAGAAAAGCAACAAATAACACACAAGGGGATCCCTATAAGGATAACAGCTGATCTTCCAATAGAAACTCTTCAGGCATACTTAAAGTGAAGAAAGAGAAAAACCTGCAACCAAGATTACTCTACCCAGCAAGGATCTCATTCAGGTATGAAGGAGATATCAAAAGCTTTCCAGATAAACTAAAGCTGAGAGAATTCAGCACCAGCAAACCAGCTCTTCAACAAATGCTAAAGGATCTCCTCTAGACAGGAAACACAGTAAAGCTTTATAAAACCTAACCCAAAACAATAAAGTAAATGGTAATGGGATCATACTTATCAATAATTACCTTAAATATAAATGGGTTGAATGCTCTAGCAAAAAGAAAAAGACTGGCCAAAGGGATACAAAAACAAGTCCATATATATGTTGTCTACAAGAGACCCACCTCAAACCTATGGACACATAAAGATTGAAACTGAAGGGCTGGAAAAAGATATTTCATGTAAATGGGGACCAAAAGAAAGCAGGAGTAGCAATGCTCATATTATATAAAATAGATGTTAAAATAAAGACTGTGGTAAGAGACAAAGAAGGATACTACATAATGATCAAAAAATCAACCCAAGAAGAAGATTAAACAATTATAATTATGGATGCGCCCAACATAGGAGCACCTCAATATGTAAGGCAAATGCTAACAAATATGAAAGGGAAAATTAACAGTAACACAATAATAGTGGAGAATTTTTATACCCCACTTACACCTATGGATAGACCAACAAAACAGAAAATCAGCAAGGAAACACAAGCTCCAAATGATGCAATGGAGCAGTTAAAATTAATTGATATCTATAGGGCATTTCACCCCAAAACAACAGAACTCACCTTTTTCTCAAATGCACATGGAACTTCAGGTTAGATCACATCCTGGGTGATAAATCTAGTCTTTGTAAATTGAAAACAATTGAAAACATTTCAAGCATCTTTTCTAATCACAATGCGCTAAGTTTAGATGTCAACTACAGGAGGGAAAATGTCAAAAATACAAACATATGTAGGCTAAACAGCATGCTTCTGAATAACCAACAGATCACAGAAGAAATAGAAAAGAAAATCAAAATATGCATAGAAAAAGATGAAAATGAAAACACAGCCCAAAACCTATGGGATTCAGTAAAAGCAGTACTGAGAGACATTCATAGCAGTACAAACCTACCTCAAGAAACAAGAGAAACATCAAATAAACAACCTAAATTTACACCTAAATCAACTAGAAAAAGAAGAACCCCAAGGTAAGCAGAAGGAAAGAATTCATAAAAATCAGAGAAGAAAGAAATGAAGGAGACTATAGCAAAGATCAACAAATGTTAAGCTGGTTCTTTTAGAAGATAAATAAAATACACAAACCATTAACAAGACTCATCAAGAAAAAAGGGAGAAGAATCAAATCAATAAAATTAGACATGAAAATGGAGAAATCACAACAGACAACACAGAAATACAAAAGATTATAAGAGTCTACTATGAGTAATTATATACCAACAAAATGGACAACTTGGAGGAAATGGACAAATGCTTAGAAAAGTATTACCTTCCAAAACTGAACCAGGAAGAAATAGAAAATCTGAGCAGACCCAACACAAACATGGAAGTAGAAGCTGTAATAAAAAATCTTCCAACAAAAAAAGCCCAGGACCAGACTGCTTCACATTTGAATTATACCAAAAATTTAGAGAAGAGCTAACACATATCCTATTCTTCCAAAAAATGGCAGAGGAAGGCAAAATCCAAGACTCATTCTATGAAACCACCATCACCCTCATACCAAAACAAAATAAACGTGGCTCAAAAAAAGAAAACTACAGGCCAAAATCACTGATGAACATAGATGCAAAAATCATCAGCAAAATTCTAGCAAACAGAATCCAAAAACATCAAAAAGATCATTCACATGAGCAAGTGGACTTTATCCCAGGGATACAAGGATTCTTCAATACTTGCCAATCAATCAATGTGATGCACTATATTCACAAATTGAAAGATAAAAATTATATGATTATCTCAATAGATGCAGAGAAAGCCTTTGACAAAATTTAACATCCATTTATGATAAAACTCTCCAGAAAGCAGGCATAGAGGGAACATACCTCAACATAGTAAAAGCCATATATGACAGACCCACAGCAAATATTATCCTCAAAGCAAGAAAGTTGAAAGCCTTTCCTCTAAAATCAAAAATAAGACAAGGGTGCCCACTCTCTCCCTATTATTCAACATAGTTTTGGAAGTTAAAGCCACAGCAAGCAGAGAAGAAAATGAAATACAAGAAATCCAGATTGGAAAAGAAAAAGTAAAACTCTCACTGTTTGTAGATGACATGATCCTCTACATAGAAAACCCTAAAGACAACACCAGAAAATTACTAGCAAATGAATATAGTAAAGTTGCAGGATATAAAGCTAATACACAGAGCTCCCTTGCATTCCTAAAAAAAAAAAAAAATGAAAAAGAGAAATTAAGGAAACAATCTCATTCACCACTGCAACAAAAAGAATAAAATACTTAGGAATAAATTTATCTAAAGAAACAAAGGCCTATGTATAGAAAACTATAAAACATTGTTGAAAGAAATCAAAGGTGACACAAATAGATGGAGAAATATGCTCTGGATTGGAAGAACCAACATAGTGAAAATGAGTATTCTACCCAAAGCAATTTTTAGAGTCAATGCAATCCCTGTCAAGCTACCAATGTATTTTTCACAAAACTAGAATAATTTCACAATTAGTATAGAAACACACACAAAAAGAACCCTCAAATAACCAAAGCAATCTTGTGAAAGAAGAATGGAAATGGAGGAATCAACCTGCCTGACTTCAGTCTATACTACAAAACTACAATCATCAAGACAGTATGGTACTGGCACAAAGACAGAAATATAGATCAATGGAGCAAGATAGAAAACCCAGAGATAAACCCACCCACCAATGGATACCTCATCTTTTACAAAGGAAGCAAAAATATACAATGGAGTAAAGACAATCTCTTTAACAAATGGTTCTGGGAAAACTGGTGAATCGTGTGTAAAAGAATGAAATCAGAACACTTTCTAACACCATACACAAAAATAAACTCAAAATGGATTAAAGATCTATATGTAAGATCAGAAACTATAAAACTCTTAGAGGAAAACATAGGCAGAACACTTCTGACATAAATCAAAGCAAGATCCTCTATGATCCAACTCCTAGAGCAATGGAAATAAAAACAGAAATAAACAAATGGGACCTAATTAAACTTAAAAGCTTTTGCACAATGAAGGAAACTATAACCAAGGCAAAAAGGCAGCCTTCAGAATGGGAGGAACTGACAAAAATATTAATTAATCTCCAACATATACAAGCAGTTCAATACCAGAAAAATAAACTACTCAATCAAATAAATGGGCCAAAGAACTAAATAGACATTTCTCCAAAGAAGACACACAGATGGCTAATAAATACATGAAAAGATGCTCAATATCACTCACTTTCAGAGAAATGCAAATCCAAACAATGAAGTACCATCTCACACCAGTCAGAACGGCTGCCATCAAAAAGTCTACAAACAATAAATGCTGGAGAGGGTGTGGAGAAAAGGGAACCCTCTTATGTTGTTGGTGGGAATGCAAACTAGTACAGCCACTATGGAGAACTTTGTGGAGATTCCTTTAAAAACTGGAAATAAATAAATTTATATTTTTAAAAAACTGGAAATAGAACTGTCATACCACCCAGGAATCCCACTGCTAGGCATATAAACCAAGGAAACCAGAATTGAGACACATGCTCACCAATGTTGTACCGTTTACAGTAACTAGGTCATGGAAGCTACCTAGATGTCCATAGGCAGAAAAATGAATAAGAAAGCTGTGGTACATATACACAATGGAATGTTACTCAGCTATAGGAAAGAATGCAGTTGAGTCAGTTCTAATGAGGTTGATGAAACCAGAACCTACTTTACAGAGTGAAGTAAGCCAGTAAGAGAAACACCAATGCAGTATTTTAATGCATATAGATGGGGAAACAGTGGCTGATTTTTTTTTTTTTTATGGGATCCAAAATCACTGCAAATAGTGATTGCAGTCAGGAAATTAAAAGACACTTACTCCTTGGAAGAAAAGTTATGACCATCTAGACAGCATATTAAAAAGCAGAGACATTACTTTGCCAACAAAGGGATGTCTAGTCAAGGCTATAGTTTTTCCAGTGGTCATGTATGGATGTGAGAATTGGATTATAAACAAAGCTGAGCACTGAAGAATTGATGCTTTTGAACTGTGTGTTGGAGAAGACTCTTGAGAGTCTCTTAGACTGCAAGGAGATACAACCAGTTCAACCTAAAGGAGATCAGTCCTGAGTGTTCATCAGAAAGACTGATACTGAAGCTGAAATTCCAATACTTTGGCCACCTGATGCAAAGAGCTGATACATTGGAAAAGACCCTGATGCTGGGAAAGATTGAGGGCAGGAGGAGAAGGGGATGACAGAGGATGAGATGGTTGGATGGCATCACTGACTCAGTGGACATGGGTTTGGGTGGACTCCGGGAGTTTGTGATGGACAGGGAGGCCTGGCATGCTGCAGTTCATGGAGTTACAAAGAGTCGGACACGACTGAACGACTGAACTGAACTGAACTGAAATGAAATTTAGAAAGATGTAATGATGACCTTATATGCAAGACGGCAAAAGAGACACAGAGGTTAAAAAACAATTTTGGATGGTGTGGGAGAAGGAGAGCATGGGACAATATGAAAGAATAGCATTGAAACATGTATATTACCTTACATAAAATTCATGTCCAGTTCAAGTTCTATGCATGAAGCAGACACTCAAAGCTGGTGTTCTGGGACAACCCAGAGGGATGGGGTGGGGAGGGAGGTGGGAGGTGTTTCAGGATTGTGGGATACATGTATACCCATATACATGTATTATTCATGTCAATGTATGGCAGAAGCCACCACAACATTTTAAAGTAATTAGCCTGCAATTAAATTAATTAAAAAATAAAACAATAAATTTCTAAATTAATAATCTCCCACTACACAAGCAGCTTGTCATTCACATGTGATTTCTTTATATTTTTTAACACACCTCATGAGAGTTTAGCAACCCTAATTGATGTAGAAAGATAATGGCTTCCTTTAGCCTCATGTTCTTCCCCAAGTTAGATAGAAAATTTAAATAAATATATTTTTAAAGGATAAAATAATTTTCTCTTCAAAATATAAGGAGAAGTTTCAAAAAACAGAACTTAATAAAAGAAGAATCCTGCATGCTTATTAAAAAAAAAAAAAAAAAAGCTAAGCTCATGTGGATGTGTTTGTACCTGTGTACATGCACACACAGGAGACAGAATTGAGGGAAAGAAGGGAAAGACAGAGATTCATATTCCTTACATGTATGTGAAAGTGCACCTATGACAATGTGAAGATGTCAAAATGATTGTAGGCAGACAGGAAGGAAGTTGGCATCTACACTCAAAGTGTGGGCCAAACGATTGCAGTAGGTCAGAAAATTTTCTCAAATCATTGGCAGTTTTTAGATGGATCTAAAATAATTCAATCTGTTGACCTGAATCAAATACACTTCAGCAAAGACTGATTTATTTGGGATCAGCAGAGATTTGCAATTTGGGGTCTGCAAGTGTGATGAGCTATGTGCAAGTTCCTACATGACAAGAGATAAAAAACACTTTTGTAGAGAGGAAAAGGAAGTCAGGAGGGATGTAGTGAGCAGAGTGCATGGATTTTCATTGGCTGGGTCATTGCCAGGAAAGAATATGAGTCATTCTTCTTCCTGTGGGCTCATCTATCATCACAAGATGCGAGACATCCCCCTTCTGGTCTCTCAACTCTATTTAACTGAGGTCTTTGCTTCTAAATTTTTTTTCAGAAATCAAAACATGTTACATACCAACAACAGCCAAGGGAAAATTACAACTTTCCAAAGCAATCTGAATTAAACTACATTATCCTCCACACATTCCTGGGAAGCTTAACACAATAAAATCCATGTGCATAATAGATAGCATCAACCTTCAACTTGGCAGTTTGCTTCTTCCCATGTAGCAGTGTGATTTGAGACTACTCTCTGCAACAATTGCTAAGATGTTTTGCATTAACCTTTATATGGACATCCTCTGAAGGCAAAGGAAAGATCCTACTGCATTTACAATTAGCAAAAGAGCCAAAGGCAGCAACTTTGACAAGGATCAGCCTATGTTGGTTTTGATAGTTTCTCTTCAAAACAATTATGAATGCAATGCTGTTATCTATGAAATATATCAGTATACAAAGATCAACAAATCATGTAAAAATCATAAGAGTATATGCAAAATTAATCACTGAGTTATGTTTATTTAAACACAAACTTTGAACTCTGAAAGAAACTTGGTAAAGCCATTAAATATGGTATTAATTACACTCAGAAAGATATTTGAAATGGATCTAAAAACATGACTATATTATAATTTAAACAAATTTCAATAAATACCTACAAAAATGTTCATAATAGCTACTGGATACATAGCAAAAATAAAGCTAAATGTCACTGAAATGATTCCAGTGTGAGCTGTCTATTCTATGACTATATTATGGAGCTCTTCATGGCAAAGAACCATCATACTTTGGCAGTAGGAGTCACCTAAAAGAAACAGATTTCTAAATTTGTATTTTAACCCATTTGAAACTTCCTAGAAACAGCAGGATTTTAATAAAGCCTGAAGTTTTAACATGTACTTACGTGTTAAACCCCCTTTTCCTCTGATGAATCTAAAAGATATCATGAAGACTGATGACAGTTTAAAATTTTTTTCTCTGGGAACTTTCAAGATGGCAGAGGAGTAAGATGGGGAGATAACCCTCTTCCCCACAATTATGTCAAAAAATACATCTGCATGTGGAACAACTCCGGCAGAACACATTCTGAATGCTAGAGGAAGACCCTAGAGTTTCAAAAAGGCAAGTATTCTCCACATAATGAAGTAGTGCAAAGATATAGGAAATTAAAGAGATAAAGGACTTGGAATAAGGACCTAAGCCTCAGAGAGGGAGTTGTGAAGGAGGAGAAATTTCCACACACTCAGAAACCCCATCTTAGGCAGAGATGGGGGGTGGGGGTAGGGGTAGCTCTGAAACCTCAGAGATGAGTAAAGCAACAGAAACTTTGAAGGCAAAACAGAGATAATTCACCGCAGAGATCATTGCTTACTAACACTGCTCAGTTGAGATGCTGTTTGCATGCTTGCTGTGGAGAATGGGGACTGGGTGCTGAGCTCACGCTTCAGGGGTTGAACCCCAGTGGGAACACTGAGATTGACTACCTTGAAGATATTTTGAGGGGGCTAGTAGGACACCTGAGGGAGTCCAGAAAAAGCCTGAATCCAAGCTGGACAAGCCACAGCTGTGACTGTGACCCCAGAGGTATATTTGCCAAAGCTGCTGCAAGTGTCAGAGGCAGGACTATCCATGACTGCAGTTTGTGAACTAGAATGAGGAACATGGGCCACCGTTGGGTGCCATGGGTGGAGGACAGGGGGTCACTGTGGTCTCCACCCCAGGGTCACAGCTGAGGCCAAGCTGTGAATGGGCATGGATCACTGCCCATACCTTCCTGGGAACCTGTGCAACTTGGCTCTGCCAAGGGACCCACAACCTGAGGCAAACTCCTCTGGGGAAGCATACCACCTGTCTTAGACTCTGGTGACTTCCTACAGGTCTTGGCTATAAGAAGCCCTCCCCACACACCCCAACTGTGCCTGCTGTATACCTCCCCTCTTCCAGCCCAGCTGAGAAAGTGAGCCCTAAAAAAGCTTTTACTTTTACCCCTTCATGTCTGGGAAGAAAACAAACACTAGAGTGTAGCCTAAAAGCAGAAATAGGTACAAAACAAAAGCTGAGCTCTAGGGACAGTGTGACCAAAGAAGAGAAGAGAAATTCACTCCTGCAAATTAAATCCCAGCAGCTAGCTTGAGACTGTGGACTTTGGGGGCAATTATTGACTTTGGAAGCAAATACAAATTGGAATAAGGACAAATACGAGCCTGAGCTGACCCTATAGTGCCCACAACAGGTCCAGAGCCCTTCCTAGATATATTGGAAGACTTCCTGAACAGGCAGATTTGTCGGTGTTCACCATATGGGTGAAGAAAATGGAACATTCAGAAGAACATTCTTCTTACAGCCTCTCTTTATCTGTGTGTGTGTGTGTGTGTGTGTGTGTGTGTGTGTATTCATTTCAGTTCAGTCACTCAGTCGTGTTCGACTCTTTGTGACCCCATGGACTGCAGCATGCCAGGCCTCCCTGTCCATCACCAACTCCCAGAGTTTACTCAAACTCATGTCCATTGAGTCAGTGATGCCATCCAACCATCTCATCCTCTGTCATCCCCTTCTCCTCCTGCCTTCAATCGTTCCCAACATCAGGGTCTTTTCAAATGAGTCAGCTCTTTGCCTCAGGTGGCCAAAGTATCGGAGTTTCATCTTCAACATCAGTCCTTCCAGTGAATACCCAGGACTGATCACCTTTATGATGGACTGGTTGGTTCTCCTTGCAATCCAAGGGACTCTCAAAAGTCTTCTGCAACACCATCAAAAGCATCAATTCTTCTGTGCTCAGCTTCCTTTATAGTCCAACTCTCACATCCATATGTGACTACTTGGAAAAACTATAGCCTTGACTAGATGGACCTTTGTTGGCCAAATAATGTCTCTGCTTTTTAATATCCTGTCTAGGTT
>SJYQ01011861.1:0-23740 GCA_006410935.1 Redunca redunca
CGCAAAGAGTCGGACACGACTGAGCGACTGAACTGAACTGAACTGAGAGCACTTGTTTGCTCATATATATATATATACATGCTTACACACACGCATTTGTGTGTATATGTGTATTGATTTATATACACATATATTTCAGTATAAATGGATAAAAAGAGCCTGGAACTGTGTAATGCTGAAAGGATTCTTAAAATAGCAGTGAAATTCTGCAAGGATAATTCTAATAAGATCTAGAAATAAAAGTGCTGTGCTATTTCAGTAAAACCTATGTGTTGGGGACAGGGAATGCAGAATGAAAGCATTCCAGAGGTTCTTTGGATAAGGGGAAGAAAATGGGGAAAGTAGAAGTATTCTATATATCTAAGTGGCAGAATGAAAAAGCACCTAAGTGGGAGAAATAGTAGGGGGATAGAGTATCTAAGTGGGAGAAATAACATCTCATTTTCTAATAATAATAAAAGAGTTTGATACTGAGCACCAGAAAAGGAAACGGGAGATAACCATTAATGTGATGGAAAGATTGCAGGGAACTCCCATTTTAACAAGAGTAGAGAAGAAAAGCAATTTGAGCAAGCTAGTAAAATAAAGGAGAAAGAAAAAATCATAACAAACTTAAGGTAAGCCAGAAGAAATTAAATCAGTTTTCATAGTTGTTACACTAAGCGTGAATGAACTGAATTCTCTCTTTACAAATTATAATCTATGCACTGGGCTAAAAAGGAAAACAAAACAAAAACCCAAACTGTATCTTAACGTTGCTTGTAAGAAACATACCTTAAACAAAATGATAAAAAAAAAAAAGTAAAAAGTCCAGGAATAGGTCTACATAGATAGGAAAATTTTCTATTTGATAAAAGTGGTGTTTCACATCATCAAAGAATAGATGGATTTCATAAAGTGTTGTGACAATTAGATACATATTTGGAAAATTCAAATTTGCCTCAAAAAGAAAATATAGCAAATTAGACACTTTAAAGACAAAAGATAAACAACAGATTCAGAGAAAATATTTACAACATATATATTATTCATAATAGACAAAGAATTACTGTTCAGAATTTGTCACGATATCCTGATTTTGAAAGAAAAAGATAAACTACCCAATGCAACAACAGGCAGAGGATGTGTACATTTACAGAAGAAGAGAGCCAGATGGTTAATAAACCCGTGAAGCAGAGCTCAGTCTTCTTTGGGCAACTGTGGAGATGCACATTAATATAATACAATGTTCTTTTTCTCTCATCAGATTGGCCAAAGTGTTAAGGATTTATAACATCAAGCGATGGCAAGGGTTTGGAGAATATAAATGCAGTCTCCTGGGAAATCTATTTGACATCTAACACAATTTTTTCTTTTGCTTGAATAAAATACAATATTAAAAGTGTGTTTCTTTTGACTTACAAATTCTTCATCTATATTCTAGAAGTCTTATGTGTGTAAGGAGACATGTATATAGCAAAATATTGGAAATAATGCAGATGACCATCAATAAAGGGAATGTTTAAATAAGCTATGGCACATCCAAGCTATGAAATCTTGCAGCTGTTAGAATGAGTTACCATATATCTAGTGTTATAGAAAGATGAGAAGATACTTTTGACATATTATAAAGTAAAAGAAACAGGCTGCAAAATAATATATAGTATACCTCTATTTTTAAAAAAAAATCCCTTGAAACTAAATTATATCTTCATTGCACAGCTACATAAATGAGGAGGGGACTGAGGCTAGAGATAAGCAAAAGGAAGTTGAGTTTTATTAATATTTTTGAGTGTTTTATAATAGGAATGTAATCATGAATTACATGTGTGTAATTTAAATATTTAACCATAATAAGAAGAAAGACCTTCATGCTTTGAAGGGCAGATGTGTCTATTAATCCATTCATAAATGCCCACTGTAAGCCAGTACTGCTGGAGAGAAAAAATGACTCATACACAGCTGAGTCCTGGAGGCATTCTCTGTCTGGTAGAGGAGATAAAATGTGTAAACCAATAAGAGAAATAGGTCAGCAAAATATGATGCAAGCCATGGGAGGCACATGAATAAATACTAAGGGAGTTCTAAGAGGAGATTAATTCCTGGAGAGAGAAGCATTAGTCGCTCGGTCATGTCAGACTCTTTGTGACCCCATGGGCTGTAGCCCCCAGGCTTCTCTGTCCATGGGATTTTCCAGGCAAGAATACTGGAGTGGGTTGCCTTGTCCTACAGGAGAGAGAAGAGGGGAGAAGAAAGAAGCAAGAACGCTTTCATGGAGAAAGTAGCCGTGTTTGTGTATGTGTGTGTGTGTCAGTGTATGTGAAAGTGTGTATGTGTGTACACAAGTGCCAAACACTCATACATTGAGAGAGGTTGGGAAGGAATGGCTAGGAAAGAAGACGCCCAGTGGAGAGCCGGTTGGGCAGGAGACAAAGTAGAACACGAGGCATACGAGTTTGACTAGGCTGGGAAAGGAGGAGAAGCAGGGGCGAGTAGAGAGTTACACAGCTAGAAAGGGGAAGCAATGCAAAAATGGTCATTTATTTAGCCAGCGAATTTCCTTGCCTAATGCGGGGAGTGGGGAGAGGTTGCCTGGAGCAAGCAGTAAATGCATGATTACATGTTTAAAAATAACTGCAATGTCACATGCATGCTTGTTTACAGAATAAAGATGACCAGGTAGAAAGATATGGACTCAGTTTATAAAGTCCAGGGGAGCCACAGAAGATTTTTGAGGAGAGAAGTGACACCATCAAGTTTTAGAATTTCACCATGGCACTTTGTGTGGGCAGATTATGACAGGTGGTTCTAATGGTTCAGACCAGAGTTAACTGGAGCCCACGTAAGGGAGTGACAGGGAGAAAGAGGAGGAAAGGACAGATCTGAGCAATATTATGGAGGAAGAATTGTCAGGATTTAGTGAGTTTGGTTTTGGATATATTGCCTCTGAAGTATCTGGGGACACTCAAGCAGAGGTATGTTAGATAAAAGAAAAAATGGATAAAAGAATTTGAAAATTAATAGAACGTGTATATGTATAACTGAATCATTTTGCCATACACCTGAAACTAACAACATTGTTAATCAACTACGCTCCAAAAATTAAAAAAAAGACGTTGGGGAGCCTGCTGCATGGAAAGAGAAGACTGAATGCTTGTTTCTGGATAGAGGACGAAGCAAGGGAAGGGTCAGTTGAGGAGAGCACTTGGTGTGGGACCAGGAAAGGAGAGGGTCATTATGGAGTCTCCTGGGATCTCAGCAAAACAGGGAAAGAGGCCAGGACTTCAGTTACCCAGGAAGGTCAAGAAAGAGCCAGCAGAGGAACTGGGTTCTGGCATTTGCACATCAAACTTGTGCTCCTGTCATCCAATGGTGACAATCCATCTGATTCTGCGTGTGCAGCTGGCATTGGCTCTGCAGAGCTGCAGCTGGTAGCTGACTGGATGCGACAGTGACGAGACGAAAGGGCCTCACTTACAGCATGTGGGGAGGAGGGGTATAAGTTGGATATTCAGGCTTTAAGGGCTGCTAATAGTGAAAGAGTAACCAACCACAGCCTCTGTTTAGGGGGTCATATCCAAGGTGAAGTTGCACCACCCTTCATTTTCATAGTGTGCCCCACTGGCTCCTGCCTCATGACTTGCTTGGGAGCCCACACTCCCCAGGCCACAAAGATGAGAAAAGGAGCACGCACATCTCTGCCTGTCTGCAGGTTAAGGACTTTGCCTTAGTGGGTTGCTAGTGAGTGGTGAGTGCAGGCATGTTTTACAACCCCAGATTAAAGCCTCCTTCCATATATGTTTATGTTTTATGTCACTCAGATTTCATTTTTCTGTGAGTAAAATGCAAATTGAGTTTGGCAATTGAGGCCACCATAACCATATTACTTAGCTGTGGCTGGTGTCTTCAATATATGCCACCCTTCTCCACCCTGCTCCCTGCCACAGGGCCTCTGACTTCTGTTGGGTTCAGCTACTGGGGAGCTCCAGAGGGATATCTGAGTGAGGGGAGTATGATGACAGGGTGTTTATTCCTTTGGGTCTAAGCATGATTCTGGCTTTATGAGACTGAAGCTTGCAATTCTATTGGTCTACAAATATCAGAGAAAAAACTGTTTTCAACAGTATATTCTTTGACTCTTTATGTCACAACTTTGTAAATAAAATTTTTTAGAAAAAGAAGGGAAATATAATCCATTCTTTCCTCTAGTGGGTTTGATTGGAATTTGGATATTTTTATATTATCAATGTAGAACAAATTCAGTTTTATAACTCATCATTTGTAATATGTCAAAATTTGAGATTGCTGTTCCATTTGGGAAGACTTCTATTTTCTCTTCTATATTTTCCTTCACATGTAACTAAGATCTAGAGCATTTCAAATTTTCTTGTGCAGGAACTAATCTTAATACTCTGAATTGCTAAGACTTATAAACCAGCTTGGCTTCCCTTGTGGCTCAGATGGTAAAGAATCTGCCTGCAACGCAAGAGACCCAGGTTCTATCCCTGTGTCAGGAAAACCTCCTGGAGAAGAGAATGGATACCCACTCCAGTATTCCTGCCCAGAGAATCCCATGGACAGAGGAGCCTGGTGGGCTACAGTCCATGGGGTTGCAAAGAGGTGGACACAACTGAATGACTTTAACACACACATACACAAACCAGCTTGTCTTTGGGCCCCATTATACTGGCAGCAAACCGTTAAGTTCTATGTTATCTCTTATAGAGGATGCTGTGTGGTTTTGCATGGATTTCCTCATGGGGCAGCCATCCCTCAGCTGCTAGAATATAGGATCTGCTGAGGCCACATGCTTGTCATCTTTTCCCAGTCCTGCCATCCACATTTCCTTACAAGTGTATCTCCTGAGAGCTCTCCACACTAAAAGAATTGAATGCAAGTATCCAGTTCATAGACCATTTCCAGGGAACCCCTCTAGAACATCTTTATAGATGTCAGGATTTTGTATCAAAGCAGCAAGAAAAGTAAATATTTTCCCATTGAGTTCATATGTTTTACTCTTCTTCATCAATAGTTCAGTTCAGTCGCTCAGTCATGTTCGACTTTTTGCGACCCCATGGACTGCAGCATGCCAGGCTTCCCTGCCCATCACCAACTCCCGCAGCTTTCTCAAACTCATGTCCATAGAGTCAGTGATGCCATCCAACCATCTCATCCTCTGTCGTCCCCTTCTCCTCCTGCCTTCAATCTTTCCCAGCATCAGGGTCTTTTCCAGTGAGTCAGTTCTTCGCATCAGGTGGCCTAAGTATTGGAGCTTCTTCATCAATAAGATTACCGAATGATCCAAGATCCCTGACTTCTATTGCATTTCTTTCTTCTTCTTAATAAATTGCTAATTTTGATATGATCTGAAATTTTTTATACCTACCTATAAATGCAGGAATCTGAGAACTAACAAATGGAATTCCATTTAAAAAGAAATAGGATGGTGCATTTATAGTGGCATGTGCTGCATTATATTTCTGACAATGAGAACTGAATTCTAGACCTAAAATTTTAGGTCTGAGTATGGGCCACAGATCAGTTTCTGGTTCCTGACACCAATCTCTGTTCTCTTCACTACCTGCATACATCCATGCTGGGCACCAAAGGACACAGTCTTATTCCAATGTGACCTCTCCGGACCTTTAAGTCATGACATAAGATGAGTTGGTGGTAAGAGTATTCCTGGAAGCCATTCCTACATGAGGACAGCTAGCGGTGACTTAAATATATACAGAGTGACTGTGAGCAACTTAAATATATCTCATCCAACCCAAACTCATCTTCTCCTCAACCAGATCCTAAAAATGCCCACGACGCCTCCAAAGCCACCCAACATAGGATGTGTGTGGTAGAAAGAAACTAGGATCAAAAATATCTTACTTTTATAAAATCTACCCAAAAAATTATAAAAGCATGGGACATATGAACACCTTGCTAGGGTTACTCCCCAGACGTGGGATGGGACCTGTACCACTGAGCACTACAGCATAAACTTGACCAGTTTCACTGTGAATTCCCCTCTAGCTGGACTTCTCCTGGCAGGGCTGCCCCAAGCTGACTGCGTCCTTGACCAAAGCCTCTGTTCTTCTAAGGCAGCTATCCGATGTGACGCTCTCTCTCTGTTCTAGTGATTATCTCTCTATACCTAGAAGTGCAGTGCCTTGGCTCTTACTGAGCCTTGGTTTAGTGCGCTATTCTTTATGGTTCTCCTACACCCCAACCTTTGCAAATAAATCCTCTTCCAATTATCCTATCTTGGGTGTGCCCTCTGCTTCTTGTTGGGACCCTGACTAGTCATCACTCCCTCTTCCCCAACAAGACCTCAGTTTCCCTCCAGTTGCTCCCTGACTCTCCCTTCCTCACCCATCCTGGGTCATTCATTCTCCCAGACATTGGCTTACCCCATCTCCTTGCCTGAATATCCTCAGCAAATCCTGCCAGCTCTTCCAGGCCCAGCTCCACTCCTCCCTCCTCCCAGTCCGAGTGGTGCTGAGGAAGCACTGCAGGGTGGATGGATGTTTGGATGTTATCTGAGAAGCATCTGCTTTGCAGAAACTCCCAGGGAAGGGGAGGGACTCCTGAAGATATTGATTTCACAATTAACCCTCAGAGAAGGAGTCTCTTTACCACCTCTTTCCTGGAGACTAGACTCCCTGTTGATTGCATCACTTACAGAAATCCTGTCAAAGTGAGGAAGGCTCCTTCCATCCCCCAGGTGAGCGGAGTGGGATTCCCTGTGCCTGTGAGGATGTGACCGATTAAAAGGGAAGCTGGCTGAATTCCCTGCTAAATCATTTCCAGCCACAGTGCCTAAGGGACTCTGCTGCAATGCAGGGCAGAAATGCAAATGGATCCTTGCTGGGCCTGTCTTGGAGGAAAAAGTCGCGTCAGACCCAGACAAACGGCCTTTTGGGAGAAGAGATGAGAGGACGGCACTACTGCCAGAGGGAGCAGAGACCTGACTTCCTTCTTTCAGGCTCCCTGAAAAGTCCCCCATTGCTAGAAGTGTTGGGAAACAGCCCCGGCCTGGGCTCACGAGCAAGTCAAGGCCCCTTCCTGGAAAACCAAGGCCAGAAAAGAGGTGGGCTCCAGGCTTTTTGTTCCACAGGGTGAAACAGCCTGGAATGCTTGCTGGTTGCCCCTGCAGAAGATGGCTGTGGGGCCATACACATTCCTGGCATGAGAAAATAGAGCAGGAATTTGGCCAGAGAGGAGGTTCTAGTCACTGAGAGTGTAGGAAATCTGTTTAGCATTTGGGGAACTTTGTGAAAAATGAGCTGGAGCACGAGAGCCAACTCTCTGCTTTGGCTTTCTAAGACTCATGGAGGAAAATGTAAGGGCTTTCAAACCAGAAAAGTACCAGATGTCTGGGGAATTGCTTTCAATGGTTGATTTGAAATTATGACACATTTTTATCTCCTTCATAGAATTGGAAAGGTATGCTTGTCTAAATGGAAGGTGTGATTGATGACCTCCTGACTCGCCACAGGTAAGTGTGTAGGGTGGTTAATAATCCGTGGAACATATTATTCAGCATTAGTGGAAAAAATACAAACCACAGGCAGTGGATCTATGCCCTAGACCAAGTTCCACCACTAAGTGTTGTGACCTTGGGCAAGTCGATTTCCTACTCTCAACCTCAATGTTCTCATCTATAACGTGAATTAATTAGGCAAAATTATCTTTACTGTCTTCTCTAGCTGTAAAAATCCTATGATTCTCATAAAACCACAGGCCATTGGGAGTGTACGCTGTTTTCTAGTCCTCTGATGAGGTGGGTTTATTCTCCTGTGGGCAGCACAGGACCGCGGTCTTTAGGCTCTCATCTCAACTTTCCCTACTCGCATCTGTGTGAACTTAGTCAGCCTATCTCCCTGAACCCCAGTCACTTCCCCAGGGTTCACAAGGTCAGATCTGGTTTCTCGTTCCCCAGAGAGAAGACTCATGGTACAAAACCAAAACTATCCTGGGTCTCGCTGTGCTGGTTCTAGCTGAGGAGACACACAAATGTGTCAAGCCTTCTCAAATAAGCATGAGTCTATCATATCTTAAGTCTGACCTAAGAGTCACCTCAAACTGTAATCCCCTAGGACTTGAATGGAGCATAAATACCCAGAAGATATAAGTACCTTGGGTCTCCCTCCTTTAGGCTCCTAATACTTTCTTACGGCAAATCTCATCCCTTACAGTGTTCTTGGGTGGGTCAAGATTGCCAGGACATTCATGAGGCTATTTGGAGGAGACCTATCTTCTTCTAGCAGTTTTCCATGACCCTGAGTCCTGGAATCAAATAAATCTCCCCATTGGGCCCCATTTCCTTACACAGCTTCCAGCTCACCTGCCTGCTAATTTATTGGTGAGAGAACTTCCTTAAACACAGGAGCTGGACAGCAATGCTACTTTCCCAAGGAAACAGGTATAACAGGTAAGGCCTGAAGGCCTTGTCTTGTATCATTAATTTGGGATCAGGCAAGGCCAGATTTTATTCTGAGTGGATTATTTCTACCTGTGTGATCTCAGGTAAGTTACCTAACCTCTCTGAACCTTAGTGTTCTCCTGTGTGAATACCTACCTTCCAGCGCGGTCATGATGTCTAGAGATACTATTCAGAGAACAATGGTCTCAGTGTAGTGGCTCACGTGTATCTGGAGCTCAATACATTTTATAGTTCCTTCTCCTTCTTTGTGTGAAACATTATGAGAAAGTGAAAAGTTGATGACTATTAGCTTATTAGCATTGTGGATCCATTATATCATGCCTATACCCAGCTCTCCAGCCTATCTTTCCTCCAATCTATCTTTCCTCCAACCTTTCATCTTCCTTGAACGGGTCACACAGAATCACCCACCCATCTCAACACACATCCTTGTGCCCTCCCTAGACTGCCCTCCCCAGTGTTTACTTGCCTAAGTATTTCTCATTCTTCAAGGTCTGGTTCAAACTCCATGTTATGCAGGAAGCATTCCCTGACTTCTAACCAGAAATCAACACTGCCTCCCTTGAATTCCTCCAGGGCATTTGCTATCCACTCATCGTTTTTCCCTTCTATGATAAAGATGTAAAAATACTGCCCCTCCCCTGTCAACCAGCAAACATGAGTGATAAACACTGTACATGCATCATCTCAGAAATCCTCAGGAGAGTGATCTGCACAAAGATGAAACCCAGAAAACAGTTTTGATTGAATAAATGAATAGAGATGTGTTTATTGGAGGTAGAAGTTGAGATGAAATAAATGATAGCTCTTGAGAAAAGGAAACTCAAGAGAAAGAGAAAGCCATGCTTTTTGCAAACCTATTGTGCAAGATGGATATTGCAATCCCAGTTTACAGTGGTAGAAGAGGAAGCTCCTGAAAGCTAAGTGATAATGTTTATAACCATTAACAGGCACAACCATGCGCTGAGGACTGTACCCAGCATTTCACATGCATCATTTCATTTAATACCCCCAACAACCCTTATGAAGTAGCACTATTCCCATTTCATAGCTGAGGCCCAAAGAAGTTAAGATAACCCAAGTTGACAAAGTTCCTCTAGAGAAGGGGTTTACTGTAAATTTATACGCTCTCCCTCAAATGTGCATTATTGGTAGAGTCCTTTCTTTTTCATAACTGATAATTTTGACCTTTAGATCCTCAAATCCCACTGAGGAGCAGGAAAGAAATATCAAAATGTGTCAAGTCAAAGATCTCCAGGTGTTTTTGTTAAAGAATGGTAGTAAAAGAGTTTTTTTGTGTTTATCTTTTTCCAGTTTTCTGTTTCTTTTGAACAAGTATTTAAATAACTGAAGGCTCGAACTTCTTCCGAGGCTATTTCTCCCTCTCTAGGTCTTGCTCCTCCCCTCCACCTCCCAAGAAGGTGCGTCCTTGTTCTTTTCTGTATGTTCTCAGCATCCTAAGTCCTTACTGTGTTCGCATACGGGGCCCCATTCACACTGTAGCCAAAGTCGACGCTACACAAGCGTGTGGCCTGCTCTCGCGGCTCCCTCCTCCCCCGCCGCTGGCTCTGCAGCCCCCTCGCTGCTCTCACCAGTACAGTAGACGTGGGTCTCGGGCCATCCCTTGGGGTGTGGGTGGTTCTCCTCACAGTCTCTGTTTTGGCTCACCTCCCCCTGTGGGGGACCTTCTGCATTTCCCCACTGGGGGCTACCAGGAGCTTCTGGCTCGAGGAGCACCAAGCTGGGAGGCAGTCCTGCCTCAGGCCTCCTCTCTGCTCCATGAGCCCCCTCAGGGTCCCCTAAGGCTGTCTCCTCCTAGAGTCTTTTAGACAGGGAGAGAAGCACAGACCTTGGCTCTGGAATCTTCCTCATCATCCCCTTCTGGGCACATCCTCCTTCCGCCTTTTGCCTCCGACTCCTCATCCCTCTGTGGGAAGGGCTGCCCTCCCCTCCAGCTGTTTAACAGGGAGGGTCCCTGTATTGCATCCTCCTCCTCCTTGTGGTGATGTTCATCTTACCATGTTTCTTAGAGCCATAAAGGCAGAATGACGGTAAGAACATATGAGGAAGGTATTTTGAAAAGTGTTATTTGTCCTCATCCCACTAGAAATTAAATCCAAACGTATCAACACTAAAGCTTAGCTCTCAGTATCATCCCAATATTACAACACTAAGTGGGGAAGCCTGATGTGCGGCAGTCCATGGGGTCGGACAAAACTGAGTGACTGAACTGAACTGAAGGAGGGTAGATCTAGATTGAACTCAGATCTAATCCAACCTCAAAAATCCAAATTTTTCCATGAAACCATTTTTCTTTTTTGTTCAACTGACATAAAGCATCCCCAGACCCTGCCCCTCCAGACAAACTCTGGGGCCTCCCTTCTCTAGCATAGCCCATGCAGGGCCCCAGGACCCTTTCTTCAGCACCAGGGTCTCCTCCCTCTCTCTCAAGCAGAGTCCAGGGCCTCTCCAGGGTTGACTCAAGAGTGTGTTAGGAGCAGAAGCACAAAAGACCTATCTTCAGAAGCAATTTTGCATTTGCTTGCACATTTTGGATCACTTAAGACAGGCCTGAGCGGCCCTTTGATAGGTCTGTTTTGTGGTTGGTTTATTCCTCCGACAGGGTGATGGATTTCACTCAGCTATATAAAGGAGGGAAGGTGGTTTGTGACCACGGGGTGCAGCGACCATCAGCTGGAGCTGATGGTGGTGGTGGTTTAGTCATCTAGTTGTATCCGACTCTTGCGATCCCATGGACTGTAGCCCATCAGGCTTCTCTGTCCATGGGATCCTCCAGGCAAGAATACAGGAGTGGTTTGCCATTTCCTTCTCCAGGGGATCTTCCCAACCCAGGAATCAAACCCTGGTCTCTGCATTGCTGGCAGATGATTTACCAACTGAACTATGAAGGAAGCTCCAGCTGAAGGAGGCTGGAATTTCCCGCAGGCCTCAAAAATCCTCTTGAGAAACTTAGTCGGCTAGCTTGGTTCAAGTTTTGTTTTGTTTTGTTTTCCCTTCAGCCAGGTATTCAGAATCTGTCTCACTCACTTGGAAAGTTGCATCATCTTGACAAGCACAAGGCAATTAAGAGATTCCCAGCTGCTCCTGCTACTACTGTATATTTGCAGGGAGAGAGGGAGGGTGACTGGCCCCTCAGACGTGCTTTTGCTGGTAAGCGTGAATAGAAATGGAGAGCTGAGGCGATTGCTTAGATCATTCTGATCAACATGAATGGTATTTGCCCAAAATATGTTGGGTCATAATTTTCAGCTAGAGGCAAAAGTAAGGCATTTCTGGGATTATCCTAGTTCTTTCAATTCAGTTCAATGGCTCAACGTGTCCGACTCTTTGTGACCCCATGAATCGCAGCATGCCAGGCCTCCCTGTCCATCACCAACTCCCGGAGTTAAGTGGAGAAACCAATCTAAGGATTTTCTTTAACAACCACTTCTTGAGTTTCTGATGCACAAGAGAAAGGGTCTGGGCTGGGTAGGTCAGCACTTCGATACAAAAATAGATAAGTCATGGTATTGAACTTTGTGGTTTCTGGCTGGTGGGGGTGACCGGAAACTATGCAACATATAGTGTCCACTCCCCTTAGGAAGATCCTCTGTGTCTTAACACTGCCCTGACCCTATTGCTTCACAGCCTGAATTCTGGAAGGATTGGTTCACATGCACTGCCTCCAAGTCCTCTCCTGCTCCTATTCCTCACCACCCTCTGAGCTGGCTTTAACTACCATACTGGCATGCTTGTTTTAATCTTTATCTGACTAGCGTTGCCATATTTAACAAATAAAGGGAGATTTACTTACAAATATAGAAACTAATACAAGCAATACCTATGTTCCAGTTTTCCAGGATTGAGCACTTAATATTAAAATAATAAATAATATTATTTATCCATTATTATCCCTCTGATCCTCCTCTCATCCCATCAAATGCAAAACTGGAAGCAACAGAACCAGACAAAGGGATCCCAAAAGTGTTTAAGAAGTGTTGGGGTGGGGTGGGGCATAATCTGGGAGAAGTAGAAAATCAGTGCTCAGTCAAGGCATTCTTGTAATGGGCTTCAAAACAGCAGAAATCCATCTTTTTCTTACAAATGCAGTTTTCCCAGAGACTGATGATCCACTTGAGCTGTATAAAGTGAAGTGAGTGAAGGTTGCTCAGTTGAGTCCAACTCTTTGCAACACTCCATGGAATTCTCCAGGCCAGAATACTGGAGCAGGTAGCCTTTCCCTTCTCCAGGGTATCTTTCCAACCCAGGGATCGAGCCCAGGTCTCCTGCATTGCTGGTGGATTCTTTATCAGCCGAGCCACAAGGGAAGCCCTGGAACACTGGAGTGGGTAACCTATCCCTTCTCCAGCAGATCTTCCCAATCCAGGAATTGAACCTAGGTCTCCTGCATTGCAGGTAGATTCTTTACCAATTGAGCTCTGAGGGAAGCTTGAGCTGTATACTGGTGGCAAACTGAAAACATTAAGTGAAAAAAAATCTTACTTTATGTGGTTTTGGCGTTAAAAAAAAAAAAGACTTTGAATAACATGGCAACACTTAAAGCCCTGATGAAGCTTATTTTGTTTCTGAGCTTTTTCACTCTTGCAACCATCTGAAAAGACTATGAATCAAAATATTAATTGTGAGTATCTTTGGGTGGAAAATTGGAGGCAATCTTTTGTTTGCCAAAATGCATTTTTTTAGAGCAGTGAAGAAAAGGGGGACTGCTTTAAAAACTGCATCCAAGGGAAATTAAATAGATAAATTTTTCATGAGATATATAGGATTTGAAGAGCTAGAGATTATATGCTGATAGCCTAGAATTTGAAGCTTGAACTTTAATGAGATTTCTCCCTGTCAGAATTATGGATTGATTGTACCACCCAGGGAACAAACAGCTGACCTCAAATCACATGCCAATATATTCACAATTAAACAATCATTCAAGAAGCTATAAAGCACACAAAATGCATAGTGACTAAAAATAATAAACAAATGAAGCTTCTGTGTTTTCTTGCCTGAGAACAAGGGGCCTGTTCTTTTAGTATTTATAGTGAATAGTGAGACTCTGTGGAAAAAAATACAGCAGTTGGTAAGTGTTCTAAGTGAGGCATTGCAAACATGTCAGAGAAGCTGGGTGCTTCTAACTTCACCTGTGGTTGGCTAAGGAAGATGGAGGGGCAGGTGGCCAGTGGGTCCCTAGATTACCAATTTGACATAGAAAATGACCATTCTGAAATCTCATTCTTCTTAATTTTTTCCTTTCTGGATTTTAAAACAAGGAAAGTATTTAGTAATGAGAAAATGATTTATTGAGCATTTTCCTGCATATGCTACTCAAGTGAGATGTGCTTCCCGCACCCAATGGTGACCTCTCTACTCCAGGACAGATTACAATTGATAAAAACAGTTTAGAAAGTCTTGCAAGATTTGGAAGCATTTGGAAAGTGGCAAAAACACACCATTTTTTCCACATATTCAGTCCTATGCGTTTGGCATAGGAAGAAAAATGAAGCAAAGTGCCTGGTTTGATTTCTTTTAATTAGATCCTCACTTGGGTTTAGATGGTTTGTTTCCCTTGCTTCTTGAGGGAGGAGAGTTGTGCTAATGTTTGCTATTTGCACATGCAAAGGATAGGGGTAGTTTTTGGCAGCCTCTGCACTTACCAGTCCGAAATACCTTTTTAGCATGGGGTCAGACAGCCACATTTCCCTGAGGGTCGCTTGCCAGGATGCCATGGGGTGCAACCAAATCCTATAGTGTGAAATGGAAAGATCAGTGGCCACGCTGGCGTCTGATGGACAGTGAACCATGGACAGCAGGTCAGCCTGCCAGGCTCCATTCCAACAAATGCCCTTTAGAGAGCTGACCTTCTGTCTGCTGGGCCTCCCTCTACCAGATACCATTGGAATTCTGGCAATAATTCTGGAAATAAATAAAGGCTTTCAGTGGGTCAGTCAGTCAACAGATCTTTCTCAGACACCTAAGAAAGACGTTAGGTACTAAGAGATACAAAGAATTCCATAAGAATAGAAACTTAGACCTGCAAGAATATTTCATAATTGACCATGTTCGTCTACATTATGTCAAAGAAGATAAAACAGATATGGTCCTCACACTCAAAAAGTTTACAATCTAGTAAGGGAGAGGAAGCATGCAGATACATTACTACTTTACAGAGCACAATTCAGCACTCTGTCACAAGAGATAAAGCAAGTTCCTGAGCAGGAAATGAACAGCTATCCTGGAGTCACAAGCTAGTACTTCCATGTTTCAGAGAATTCGAAAGAGGGAGACACCACGTTCAGCTTTGGGTCAGGGTTGTGTCTAGACAAGATCTACATGGTGGGATTTGGATGTTTGAGGGTGCAGGATGGAGTGGTTGCACTTTTGTTGCCTTGAAAATATTTAAAGGTGTGCTCCTTTGGTTTTGAGGCTCAACATCTTTTTGAGGGAAGTGTGCATACCAACCATTTGGTTGCCTTTGCAGCAACATTTTTGGAGCCTAAAAGATAATCAAATCATGACTTATAATTCATGTTGAATTAAACTTAACAATGTGTGCTTAGTTGCTCAGTCAGGTCTGATTCTTTGCAACCTTGTGGACTATAGCCTGCCCGGCTCCTCTGTCCGTGGGATTCTCCAGGCAAGAATACTGGAGTGGGTTTCTACTCCCTTCTCCAGCAGATCTTCCCAACCCAGGGATCAAACCCTTTTCTCCTGCATTGCAGGCAGATTCTTTACAGTCTGAGCCACCAAGGAAGCCTTAAGAATAAAACAGGTCTAAGTCTCACACGTGGGCCATTTGCTAAAGCCACACAATTTAGGGGTTAATGGTTTTTCAAATTGTGGGGGAATAATCTGCATACTTCAGTGGCTTAGATCATTAACTTTGTCCTAAAATTTATAACTCTTTAATACAATCTCATCATCCTGCCTAGAGAATGAGACCTCTCAGGAGAGGTTTCATTATATGACAGTGAACTATTAAGTAAACATTTTGTTTCAACTCTTTATTCTGATAATTGTTTTAACATGATGTTGAAAGATTGCCTATTTTGGTAATGAATGTTAGTTTTTTTCTTTGGTGATTCAGTATCTTATGGCGGCTCAACGGTCTCATTCTGAATGTCAGTTGCCATTGAACAAGACTGTAGATACAGAAAATGTAGAATTTTAGATGAATGTGTACTGACACCAGAAGATTCCTTTGAAAAGAAAGTTTTGAAATCCTGTCTGATAAAAGTGTGTTTGCGTATGCTGTTCTTTCTTCTAAAAAGAGAATAAGAGCATTCTAAAATTAATGGCTCATTATGGATTCTGATTAGTCTATTTTACATTTATGAGTTGCAATTGACAGCATTCCTCTGGTTTTCATGACTCTCGTGACCTAATTGTCTGTGTCTTGGAAGCTAAAAACATGCCTTAGAAAGTCTTACATATTCCTAACACAAAAAAGGTGGCTCTAGTGGTAAAGAATCCACCTGCTAATACAGGAGATGTAAGAGACATGGGTTTGATCCCTGGGTTGGGAAGATCCCCTGGAGAAGGGCATGGCAACTCACTCGAGTATTCTTGCCTTGAGAATCCCATGGACAGAAGAGCCTGGTGGGCTACAGTTCATGGAGTCACAAAGAATTGGGCATGACTGACGTGACTTCGCATGCACACACACCAAGAAAAATTATGGGATTTGTCAAGTTCTGAACTTTCTTTCCTCATGGAAATGAAAAGATACTTCTTAATGTATGCAATAATCTAAAATATTAGTTTGATTAAATAAAAAATATAAATTAGTCCTATTTATTTCCAGATACTTTTCTTACACTTCTACAAATGCCTAAGTAAACTACTATCACCTAAAGTCAAAAGCCATGTAGAATGAATTTTGTTCCAATGGGCCCAAACATTTCTTTTAATCTCTGATACGAGGCAATACGTTTGCCTTGTTACGAGGCAAACATGAAGATGAGAAGCAAACTTAAGTCTACTGACAAATATAGAAAATGTTTTGCGTACCGAATGAATGTGTCCATGTTTTCCTGTTTCCATCTGGATCCTTTTCAGTGTGATTACTTATTTTTAGGTTGGCATTTTAGAAGATGAAATGGCTTCAGGAAATGATGTGAAAGGTTAAGAAGATGGATGAGAAATTTAAGTCCAGAGCTGTCATGAGGGAAAATGTAGCCTCCCAGTATCATGTTCAATGTATTTCTCAGAAAAACAAGATATCCATATTTCTACTGAATCTATATCCCTAAACCATGTAAACTTGAGTAGCTATGCTTTGGGGTAAAGGTTTGTTAGAGAAAATGTGGAATTTGAAGTCATATAAACATAGGGGGAACCAACTAATGAAGTGCAAACAGGCCCCAAACAGTCTGACACTTTTAAAAACACAAAATCTTGGAATCCAGGGGGAGAAGGAACTTTCAACTAGAATAAGGCAGCAATTTGGTTATATGACATTGAACCCAGACAATCTACCAAAGCTGAGTTACAGAATTTTCAAGATAATGTTGAGGAAAGAAGCTCTCAGAATCTGAATAAATATTAGCTGTGTTCCTAACATTTTGAGGAATTCAAGATATTCTAGAAAGCTTCATATTCTGCTAACTCCCTTATGAAATAAGTCACAATAAAGTCATCAGTTCTGGCTATGTCTGTAAGTCTGCCATCAGGGGACCCCAGGACAGATGAGGGCAAGGAATGGCCCCACACCCACTTCCTGCTCAGATAGCCATGCTTGTTTCTGATCATGCTAGTCCTGCCCTGTCTGACTCCTTATTGTAGGTTCCCCTTGGGATTCACTCTGGATTTCTGAACTGGGTTTGAAATTTGTTCATCTTTGGCTGAATCTAGGCTCTCTGTCAAGACCTCAGTCCATATTCATCCTTAAAATCTACTACATGATGATTCAGTGACTCTTTCCAGACCTCCCAGTGCTAACCTTAGCCTCATCTACGCAGGGCACCCTGACCCCTGGTGAAAGGGAAGTCCAACAGGAGCTACGATTTTCACGTTTTAAGGCTGTGGAAGTTCACACAGGCCCCAAACAGTGTGCCCACACTCCCCTGCGTATGGAATGGGTCCTAGTCACTCTTCTCTCTCTCATTAACTAACCTGACGTTTCTGCACTGACAGGGAAGAGAAGATGGTCCAGGTGCTATTGGAGGTCTCCTCCCTTTCCTCACCTTTCTTTTTCCCTCCCTCCCTATCATCCTTCCTTCCAAAAGCTTTTGCTTGGCTTCTCCTATGAACCAAGCCCTTGGCTACATGCTAGAATCATAAAGATAGTGTCCCTGCCCTCCAACTCACAGTCTCATGCCTTCTGCTTTGAAGCTATGACCAATCAAGACTACGTATTCATAGACTTGTTCAACATTTTAGAGTTTTTGCCTCTATTTAAAATGAAGAGGAGTAGGAATTCATGTGTCCTTTGTCTCACACTGGGTACTTAATCAAAGACATTTAGGTAGAGCTTTCAGGGAAAAGTGTGTCTCAGAAAGTGTTAACCTTACCAGCCCAAACTGCCATCTCCAGAAGAGTTTTTTGGTTTTTTTTAAACCTCTATTAAGCATGTTTGTGGGCTTACCTGGTGGCTCAGAGGTTAAAGCGTCTGCCTGCAGTGAGGGAGACCTGGGTTCGATCCCTGGATTGGGAAGATCCCCTGGAGAAGGAAATGGCAACCCACTCCAGTATTCTTGCCTGGAGAATCCCACGGACGGAGGAGCCTGGTGGGCTACAGTCCACGGGGTCGCAAAGAGTCAGACACGACTGAGCGATTTCACTTTCACTTTCATGCATGTTTGTAAACTTTTTATTCTGAAAGCATTATAGATCACAGGAAGTTGCAAAAACAGCTCATAGAGTCCCTCGAATACAACTTCTCCCAGTGGTACGATTTTGGCACGCTAGAAGAACAAGGAAATTGACAGACTTGATTCAGTTTTCAGCAGTTTTCATATGTGCTCATCTGTGTGTATGAATGTGTGTGTTTCTATGCAGTTCTACCCCACATAAATTGTGTAACCACCAGAGCAATCAGGATACAGAACAGTTTCATTCCCACAAAGGTACTCCCTTATGCTTCCTGTCAGGGTCACACCTATTTGACTCATTGGGCACTAGGCAACCGCGACTCTGCTCTGCATCTCTATAGTTTTGTAATTCAAGGATGCTTATCAGTTCAGTTTCAGTTCAGTTCAGTCGCTCAGTCGTGTCCGACTCTTTGTGACCCCATGAATCGCAGCACGCCAGGCCTCCCTGTTCATCACCAACTCCCAGAGTTCACCCAAACTCACGTCCATTGAGTCGGTGATGCCATCCAGCCATCTCCTCCTCCGTCATCCCCTTCTCCTGCCCCCAATCCCTCCCAGCATCAGAGTCTTTTCCAATGAGTCAACTCTTCGCATGAGGTGGCCAAAGTACTGGAGTTTCAGCTTTAGCATCAGTCCTCCCAAAGAACACCCAGGACTGATCTCCTTTAGGATGGACTGGCTGGATCTCCTGGCAGTCCAAGGGACTCTCAAGAGTCTTCTCCAACACCACAATTCAAAGGATGATTATAAATAGAATCGTATAGTATGTAATCTTTGGAGATTGCCTATCATCACTTGAGATCCTCCAAGTGGTTGCATGTATCAACAGGTTGTTCCTTTTACTGCTGAAGAACATTTGTATTGTTTCCAGTTGTTGTTGTTGTTTTTTAACTAATATGAATAAAGCTGCTGTGAACACTCCTGTAGTTTTTCTGTATAAACATAAGTTTTCATTTTTCTGGCTTAAATACCCAAGAATGCAATTGCTGGGTATGATAATTGCATGTTTAGTTTGAAGAGAAATTCCTTGTTTGTTAGCTTTAAAAAAAAAAAAGCTTTACTGAGTATAATTGACATACAATAAGCTTCATGTATTGAAAGTGTGTGATTTTTTTGACAAAAGTATATATACTGAAACTATCACCACAATAAATACATCCTTTACTCTCCATATGTTTTCTCATGGCACTTGATAATCCCTTCCTCCTGTCTTACATGCCCCACAACCCATCATCCCAAGGTAATCACTGATCTGCTTTCCACCATGATAGATTCATTTTCATTTTCTACAACTTTATGTTAATGAGATCATGCTCTTTTCAGGAGATGTCTGGGTTCCTTCACTCAGCATAATTATTTTGATGTTCATCAATTCATATCAATAACTCCTTTTTATTGTCAAGTAGTAGTACATTCCTTGGACATACCTCCATTTGCTTATCCATTCCTCTGTCAATGAAAATTTGGGTCGTTCACAGTTTCGGACATTCTAAGCAAAGCTGTTGTGGACATGAATGTGAAAATTTATATACAAACATATGTTTTTATTTCTCTAGTGTAAATGCCTATTGGTGGGGTTAGGTGGTAGATGTGTATTTAACTTCTTAGGAAACTGGCAAACTGTTTTACAAAGTCATGGTATCATTTTCTCTTTCCCCTAGAAGTATATGAGAGCTGCACTTGGTCTCCAACTTTGCCAGTACTTAGTCTTATCAGTCTTTTGACTTGTAGCTATTCCAGTGGGTGGGATATTTCATTGTGGTTTTAATTTCCATTCCCCTAATGACTACTGTTTTTGAGCATCTTTTAGTGTGCTTCTTTGCCATCTCTCTATCTTCTCTGGTGAAGTGTCTATTCCAATATTTACCCTTTTTAAATCTGGGTGTTTGTTTTCTCATTATTAAGTTTTAAGAGTTTCCCAAGCATCCCTCCAATAAAAGTTCTTACCCCCTCTGTTTTTAGCTAACATCTTAATTAGCAAGTTAAGCTTTTGTTCCTTTAAAGCAAATCAGCCCTAACTAGTTCGACCCCACTTTGTGAAATGAAGAGAAACAGAGTTCTGGGAACCCAGGAGGTGAGGTGGCAACAGATTTTGGCAAAAGAGAGGTCAACAAAATGTCTTCTGTGAAGAGAAGCTACCTGAAGGAAAGGTTTATCCCCACCTACTTCACTTGTTTTCTTGATCCCTATTTTAGGTTTAGTCTTGGAATTACTCTTGTTCTTTCCCTCCTTGGCTCCTTCGGCTTCTTTTTCCTCATTCTCTATAATCTTTATCCTCATTCTCTATAATCTTTATCAAATATCTACCAGGTGTCTGACCCTGTGCTAAGGCACTACCCCTCACTGTCGCTGCCCCAAGATTTCATATAGCATCTCACACTGCAGGGGTTCAGGAAGTGTTGTCTGGATAGAAGGATTGGTGAATGGGCGTTTTAATTTCATTAAAAGGATCAGTGTTTTCACAAACTCTTTGTAGCCCCAGAGTTCAGCAGAAGGCCTCGAGTTTACCATGTGGGATCTAAGGGGCTTTCCAAGAGAGCAGGACTCTTTCAGTGCTGCCTCTGCCAGCCACACCCAGATCAGTTCCACTTTTATCCATGTTATATAGCTGGGCTCCACTTAAGATTTTATTTTTATGGGACTTCCCTGGGGATACAGTGATTAGGACTCCATGCTTCCACTGCAAGGGGCCCAGGTTCCATTCCTGGTCTGGGTTCCCACTAGTTACGCATGCAGCCAAAAAAAAGATTTTACATATATTTTTTAAAGGTGTACTTCTGCTAAAAAGAAAAAGTTTTAAACCTACTGATGTGGATACCAATTTGCTGATATAATTCCTTGAAAAAGAAATGAATCCTAGTCCAATTTACACTATACTAGGTATCAATCATTAAATGATATTCAGACTAGACTCTCCAAATTGAAAGTGAGGGCCATAACATCGCAGTGATGCAAGAGCTAATTAGTGACTGAGGCGAGGCAGAAGTCCCAGGATCATCATTTGACATCAGTGGATTCCCTGCTAATATCATGCCAGTATATTTATGAGGAAAGCACCAGTGAATGCTCCCAATCCACCGCACAAAGCCTTTTACACCCTGGGAGGAACTGTTAATAACAAATTTGTAGTGGTTGCAAATATCTTTTAGTCCTCTATAAAAAAAATTAACAAAGGAACGGAGGCAGGTTAAAGAATTCTGAGAGTCTTTCAGGTTCATGTGTGCAACAGAATCTCTTGAAGCAGAGAATCTAATCTTTTTTTTAAAACAGTGGGAAAGGTCCTAGATCAGTAAGAATGTTAACAACGGCCCTTAGACTTCTGAGCAAATAACAAGTCACATAAATGTGTCTGAGCATCGGTCTTCTCATCTGTAAACTGGTGATGGTAGGAAAGGACATTATATAAGTTGTGGAGGATAGTGGAGATGAAAGTGTTTTGTGAACCTCAGTGTGATATGTTAAATGAAAGGCACTATTGCCATTGATTCTGCAAAGGCAAAATCTTCTTGTTCTGGATCTTTCTCTGACAGAAGGCAATGTGGCTTCTCCTTACTTGTTCTTCTCCCTGTCTCTCTTCTTGCCTCAGATTCCAGGGAATCATCCCACTCCTGAGCAGATTCACCCGAAATATGAAAGAAGCAGGAGATACAAACTATAACAAGGAGAAAAACAAGCAAGTTGAGACAGGCCCATGAATGAAAGAGGATAGAATTACCAGACAAGGTGGCACTAGTGGTGAAGGACTCGCCTGCCAGTGCAGGAGACAAAAGAGACATAGCAAGATCCCCTGGAAGAGGAAATAGCGACCCACTCCAGTGTTCTCACCTGGAGAATCCTACGGACAGATATGATAAAGACCCAGAATGGAACTCTGTGATGTTCAAAAATATAATATGTGAAATGATTTCATTTGATTAATAGCAAATTAGATACTGCAGCGTAAAGGATCCATAAACTTAGAAACAACAATGCAAAATTTATAAACTGAAGCACAACAAGAAAAAAAAGGGGAAAAAATTGAATCAGGTTTCAGTGACCTGTCAGACAATATCAAGCTGTTAAACATCCTTGTAATTAGAGTCCCAGAAGGTAAGGCAGAAAAAAATCACTGAAGAAATAATAGCCAAATATATATATTTTGATGAAAACTATAAGCCCACAGATATAAGCTTGACAAACCATAAGACAGAATAAACACAAATTAAACTACAGTAGATAGACCATGGGCTTCCGTGGTGGCTCAGACAGTAAAGAATCTGCCTGCAATGTGGGAGACCTGGGTTCAATCCCTGGGTCGGGAAGATCCCCTGGAGAAGTTCATGGCCACCCACTCCAGTATTCTTGCCTGGAGAATCCCCATGAATCAAGGAGCCTGGCAGGCTATAGCCCATGGGGTCACACACAGTCAGACATGACTGAACGACTAAGCACAGCACAGATAGACTGTATTATAATCAGATTTCTGAAAACCAGTGATAGTCTACCAGAGAAGTCTTTTAATTATAGTTTTTTAAACAGCCAGCATCAGAGAAGGCTATTTGCACTCTTACCTTGTTCTGCACCAGCCCTTTCCACGTACCATCTTCCCCAAGATGAAACAACAAAACAGTATTACCTCAGTCCTCATCACTAGCAGTAAGCATATCAGGCAATTAGCCTTTGCCAGGGAGTCACATTATCTTATCTAGACATCTTGGAAAGTGAAGTCAAGTGGGCCTTAGAAAGCATCACTACGAACAAAGCTAGTGGAGGTGATAGAATTCTTTGAGCTCTTTCAAATCCTGAAAGATGATGCTGTGAAAGTGCTGCACTCAATATGCCAGCAAATTTGGAAAACTCAGCAGTGGCCACAGGACTGGAAAAGGTCAGTTTTTGTTCAAATTCCAAAGAAAAGAAATGCCAAAGAATGCTCAAACTACCGCACAATTGCACTCATCTCATATGCTAGTAAAGTGATGCTCAAAATTCTCCAAGCCAGGCTTCAGCAATACGTGAACCGTGAACTCCCTGATGTTCAAGCTGGTTTTAGAAAAGGCAGAGGAACCAGAGATCAAATTGCCAACATCTGCTGGATCATGGAAAAAGCAAGAGAGTTCCAGAAAAACATCTATTTCTGCTTGATTGACTATGCCAAAGCCTTTGACTGTGTGGATCACCACAAAGTGTGGAAAATCCTTCAAGAGATGGGCATACCAGACCACCTGACCTGCCTCTTGAGAAATCTGTATGCAGGTCAGGAAACGACAGTTAGAACTGGACATGGAACAACAGACTGGTTCCAAATAGGAAAAGGAGTACGTCAAGGCTGTATATTGTCACCCTGCTTATTTAACTTATATGCAGAGTACATCATGAGAAACGCTGGGCTGGAGGAAGCACAAGCTGGAATCAAGATTGCTGGGAGAAATATCAATAACCTCAGATATGCAGATGACACCACCCTTATGGCAGAAAGTGAAGAGGAGCTAAAAAGCCTCTTGATGAAAGTAAAAGAGGAGAG
>SJYQ01011861.1:23868-64392 GCA_006410935.1 Redunca redunca
TGAAGGAGATCAGCCCTGGGATTTCTTTGGAAGGAATGATGCTAAAGCTGAAACTCCAATACTTTGGCCATCTCATGCGAAGAGTTGACTCATTGGAAAAGACTGTGATGCTGGGAGGGATTGGGGGCAGGAGGAGAAGGGGATGACAGAGGATGAGATGGCTGGATGGCATCACCGACTCGATGGACGTGAGTCTGAGTGAACTCCGGGAGATAGTGATGGGCAGGGAGGCCTGGAGTGCTGTGATTCATGGGGTAGCAAAGAGTTGGACATGACTGAGTGACTGAACTGAACTGAATCCTCATAATAATCTTGTAATTATTGTCACTAAATTGTTCGTGTCCACTTTATAAGTGAAGAAATGAAAGCACAGAGAGGTTAACTTGTTCGTATCACATAACTAATGCTGTGGAAGTGAAGTGAAGTCGCTCAGTCGTGTCCGACTCTTTGCGACCCCATGGACACCAGGCTCCTCTGTTCATGGGATTTTCTAGGCAAGAGTACTGGAGTTGGTTGCCATTTCCTTCTCCAGGGAACTTCCTGACCCAGGGATCGAACCCAGGTCTCCCACATTGTGGACAGACGCTTTACCATCTGAGCCACTAGGGAATGCTGTGGAACCAAGTTTCAAATCCAAACAGACTGACCTGGGAGTCCGTCCACCATGCTCAACACTATACTATATCAGCACCATGAAGGGCATCATATCATCCTAGGGAAGGAAGAAATATTACTTATAATTCCCTACTAAGTATCAACCATAAAATGGCTTTTTATTAAAGCACAGTTTTCAGCTCCTTTCCCCAAACTGTTATCACCTTTCCAATTTGGGGAGAGAGTAAAAAGTCTTAGAAAAGTCTGTACTATGCTTACTCATTATGCCTGGATCTCAAGGACTGGAAATGAACCACCTTTAATTGAAAAAGTAATGAACTTAGAACCTGAAGTTACTGATTATCAGCTCTGTGACCTCAGGCAAGTCACTTCTCTAAGCTCAATTTTTTTAAATTTAATTTTCTTCTAATTTTGTTTTCTTCAAACATCTTAATTTCCTTAAACATGTTAATCAACTTTTTAGTTTAGTTGTAACGTATGTTTGAAGATCCCCTTCTGCCATCTGTTGTTTCTGCTGGGTCTTTCTCATGGTGTCTTTCCCTCCCTTTTTCTCTCACTCCCATTTCTTTCTTTATTTCAGTTTATTCATGTGTAATCCAGAAAAACTGATAACTAATTATAAGAAATGTAACTGGAAGTGGTATGTAAAAAGTAATATATACAAACTTGAAAGGACTTTCCATGTTTATTTCAGTTCAGTTCAGTCGCTAGTCATGTCCAACTCTTTGCGACCCCAAAGACTGTAGCATGCCAGGCTTCCCTGTCCATCACTAACTCCAGGAACTTGCTCAAACTCATGTGCATTGAGTCAGTGATGCCATTCAACCATCTCATCCTCTGTCGTCCCCTTCTCCTGCCTTCAATCTTTCCCAGCATCAGGGTCTTTTCAAATGAGTCACCTCTCCACATCAGGTGGCCAAAGCATTGGAGCTTCAGCTTCAGCATCAGTCCTGCCAATGAATAGTCAGGGTTGATTTACTTTAGGATTGACTAGTTTGATCTCCTTGCTGTCCAAGGAACTTGCAAAAGTCTTCTTGAACACCACAGTTAAAAAGCATCAATTCTTCAGCGGTCAGCTTTCTTTAAGGTCCAACTCTCACATTCATACATGACTACTAGGAAAAAAGATAACTTTGACTATAAGGATCTTTGTTGGTTAAGTAATGTCTCTCCTTTTTAATACGCTGTCTAGGTTTGTCATAGCTTTTCTTCCAAGGAGCAAGTGTCTTTTAATTTCATGGCTGTAGTCACCATCTGCAGTGATTTTGGAGTCCAAGAAAATAAAGTCTGTCACTGTTTCCATTGTTTCCCCATCTATTTGCCATGAAGTGATGAGACCAGATGCCATGACCTTAGTGTTTTAAATGTTGAGTTTTAAGCCAGGTTTTTTCACTCTCCTCTTTCACCTTCATCCAGAGGCTCTTTATTTCCTGCCATAAGGATAGTGTCATATGCATATCTGAGGTTACTGATATTTCTTCTAGCAATCTTGATTCCAGCTTGTGTTTCTTCTAGCCCAGCATTTCGCATGATGTACCCTGCATGTAAGTTAAATAAGCAAGGTGACAATATACAGCCTCGGCATACTCCTTTCCCTATTTGGAACCAGTCCGTTGTTCCATGACTGGTTCTAACTGTTGCTTCTTGATCTGCATATTGGTTTCTCAGGAGGCAGGTCAGGTGGTCTGGTATTCCCATCTCTTTCAGAATTTTCCACAGTTTGTTGTGATCCACACAGTCAAAGGCTTTAGCGTAGTCAATGAAGCAGAAGTAGATGATTTTCTGTAACTGTCTTGCTTTTTCTATGACTTAAAGGATGTTGACAATCTGATCTCTGGTTCCTCTGCCTTTTCTAAATCCAGCTTGAATATTTGGAAGTTCTCGGTTTTTAGGAGGGCCATTTTTAAGTGGAATTGATATCACTTATATTAATTGAAAATTTAAGCAACAAGATCTGATCTTTCATTTTGTTTCTTGTGACTGATGACTTATGCAACACCTTCACTTTTGAACAAGAATTTTGATATAAAGAGTCCTTTTCCTTGGGGGTAGAATTTAAAGATACCACAGGATCCTCAAGCTGGGACCCTTGCCGTGATGACACAGGGCACTGGTGATAGAGGCTGATGTAACATAAAAAGAAGCCATTAGAAGCTTGTGCATATGCTGAAACACTGTATATCAAAACCGTAAATTAAAAATGTATACTCCTTTACCTCACAATTCCACTTCTAGGAATTCACCATACGAATAAATATTTATTCTAGCATTGTTTTTAAAAATAGAAAATTAGAAGCAACCCATTAATTAAGCACATCATTTTTAAAAATTCCTCTATGGATAATAAAAACCATTCTGGAAAAGAGTGGATTGTTATTAATGTGGAGGAAATAAGTATAAAAAAACAAAGTTTTAAAAGGAGGTTGCAAAAATAGAATTATCATACAATCCAGCAACTCCATCTGGATATATACTCCCCCAAAATTGAAAGCAGGATTCTGAGGAGATGTTTGTACACCCAAGCTTTTGGCAGCTTTATTCACTACAACCAAAAAGTAGAAGCCACCCAAGTTCCATTGGTAGATGAATAGATAATAAAATGTGATATATATACATACAACGAAATGGTATTCAATTTTAAGAAGGAAGGCAATCCTGACACATGCTACAATATGAATGAACCTGAGAACATTCTGCTGAATGAAATAAGCCAGCCACAAAATGATGAATATTGCATGATTCCATTTACAAGAGGCACCTAAGGTAGTGAGACTCAGAGAGAGAGAAACTAGAACGATGATTGCTAGGGGCTGGAGGGAGGAGGTAAGGGAGAGTTATTGTTCAACGGGTGTAGAGTTTCAGTGTTTCAAGAGGAAAATAATTCTGGAGATTGGTTGTACAGTGGTATAAATGTACTTAACACTACTGGACTCCACATTTTAAAATGGTTAAGATAGTAATTTTAATGTTATGTGTACTTTACCACAATTAAAATTTTTAAAAAGCAAGGAGGAGGTGATGGGGCATATGGTAAGAGAGTTTTTCAGGAAGAAAAACAAAACAAAGAAACAAGCATAGGAAAGCATGATGTATTCTGGGAACTATATGTGATTCCATATAGCTGGATGGACCAGACAATACAGGACCTGATACACGATGTTTAAGAATTTGGACTTTATCTAGAAAAGCAATATTGAGTTGATTTGCTTAAGAATGCTTATCGAAATGAAGCTTAGAATATTGATAGTATCACTCAGATCTCTTGATTTCCCAGTTAGAGGAAGTATGTCTGTGTAGACATATGATATATCTCAAGTAGGTATACATCTTTATGAAAGGCTAATCCTGCAATATCTAATGTTTAACCCATTAACTGAATTGCATCACCCATTTTCCAAGGAGTCAGTATCAATCATAAAGATCCTTAGTTTTCTGTCATTATTGTTAAACCCTTTTGAAGCTGAAAAATAAATGTAAATTCCCTTTGAAAAAGAGGCTACAAAATAGTAGGTACTATTTTTATGAGAAAAATATATATGCATTAAAAATACTGGAAATATCTACAGCAAATATATATGCATGAAAAATACTGGAAATATCTACAGCAAATGTTAGTAGTTATCTTTGGAATGTGTAATTTGGGTTAATTTTTGTCTTTTTCCTGGTGCTTTTCTGTTTTCTAATGTTTCTTAGTGAGCACATGAACTAAAATTGTCAATGTAGAAAAAGTACTTGTACGTTTCACTCCATCAAACGGCAAATTTGTCAAGAGTACTTTGATAACCATGTCAATGTACTCTTCTGAGTCTAGGAGTTAATGATACGCTGGCAGGTCAGCATCAGGACTGGGAGGGAGCAACTGCCCAGCCAGGAAAATCTGAGCCCTCAGAGCCCCTTTTCTCCCTCCCTGACATTCTCCCTGCCCCTTCCTCCCTTTTCAGTCTCTTGCTCAATGGGGCTGTCTGTGTAGAACACCCGCTTGATGGGGTCACTTCCCAAATACTAGCCTGATAGCAGGCTTAAGGACCCTGGGAGAAAGGGATGCTGGAAACTCCAAGGTATTTCACCAATGGGACCATGTTGCAGACCTGATTCATTTCAGAATTCCCTGCCTTACGAAGTGAGGTCATTTTTGAAAGCTCGAGGGGAAAGCAAAGAAAAGGGAGGGATATAAGATTGAGAGAGAAATGTCAGAAGACATGAGAAGCTCATGGGGGAGGAAGGATGGAAGGAGGCGAGGGTGAGGGCTAATTCCAGCCCCCTGTGTGGAAGGACATAGGTATATACTTCAACAGTAACTTCAGTGAGGTGCTGAACACAGCCTCTGACTGTGCAGGTCATCATCCTGTCACTTGTGCCTGAAGAGACTCGGACTCCTCTTCTCAGAAAACAGAAGAATTGAATCTGTGCCAGTAGGAAGGACCCTTGCTGTGCCTAGCTTGCCTTTGAATTCCCCAGGCCTTGTTGCTGCCTTTCATTCTCCTCTTTCCAGCCTATAAAATACTTCCACCTTTCTTTCTTCAGCTAATTTATTGTTCATGCTAAGTCACTTCAGTTGTGTCCGACTCTGTGTGACCCCATAGGCGTCAGCCCACCAGGCTCCCCCATCCCTGGGATTCTCCAGGCAAGGACACTGGAGTGGGTTGCCATTTCCTTCTCCAATGCAGGAAAGTGAAAAGTGAAAGTGAAGTCACTCAGTCGTGTCCAACTCTTCGCTACCCCATGGACTGCAGCCTACCAGGCTCCTCCGTCCATGGGATTTTCCAGGCAAGAGTACTGGAGTGGTGTGCCATTGCCTTCTCCGATTTATCCTTCAGGGTTCAGCAAAGGATTTGCTTTCTTATTACATATCATAGTATACTTAAGTTATCTATATTGACTTCCTTTCATTTCACCAAAAGTTCCTTGAGGGTAAGAACTCAACCATTTTCGTTCATACAGTCAGTCACAATGCCTGGAATGCAATAGGTACTACTAAACATTGCTTGCAGTGACTCGACCTTAACCTTGAATTAAGGTTTTCTTGCTATGAAAGCTCTCACGAACAAAGCTAGTGGAGGTGATGGAATTCCAGTTGAGTTATTTCAAATCCTAAAAGATGATGCTGTGAAAGTGCCGCACTCAATATGCCAGCAAATTTGGAAAACTCAGTAGTGGCTACAGGACTGGAAAATGTCAGTTTTCATTCCAATCCCTAAGAAAGGCCATGCCAAAGAATGCTCAAACTACCACACAATTGTACTCATCTCACACACTAGCAAAGTAATGCTCAAAATTCTCCAAGCCAGGCTTCAACAGTAGGTGAACCATGAACTTCCAGATGTTCAAGCTAGTTTTAGAAAAGGCAGAGGAACCAGAGAGCAAATTGCCAACATCCACTGGATCATCAAAAAAGCAAGAGAGTTCCAGAAAAACATCTATTTCTGCTTTATTGACTATGCCAAAGCCTTTGACTGTGTGGATCACCACAAAGTGTGGAAAATCCTTCAAGAGATGGGAATACCAGACCACCTGACCTGCCTCCTGAGACATCTGTTTGCAGGTCAGGAAGCAACAGTCAGAACTGGACATGAAACAACAGACTGGTTCCAAATAGGAAAAGGACTACATCAAGACTGTATATTGTCACCCTGCTTATTCAACTTCTATGCAGAGTACATCATGAGAAACGCTGGGCTGGATGAAGCACAAGCTGGACTCAAGATTGATGGGAGAAATATCAATAACCTCAGATATGTAGATGACACCACCCTTATGGCAGAAAGCGAAGAACTAAAGAGCCTCTTGATGAAAGTGAAACAAGAGAGTGAAAAAGTTGGCTTAAAACTCAACATTTAGTAAACTAAGATCATGGCATCCGGTCCCATCACTTCATGGCAAGTAGATGGGGAAACAATGGAAACAGTGTCAGACTTTATTTTGGGGGGCTCCAAATTCACTGCAGATAGTGACTGCAGCCATGAAATAAAAAGACGCTTACTCCTTGGAAGGAAAGTTGTGACCAACCTAGACAGCATATTAAAAGCAGAGACATTACTTTGCCAACAAATGTCCATCTAGTCAAAGCTATGGTTTTTCCAGTAGTCATGTTTGGATGTGAGAGTTGGACTATAAAGAAAGCTGAGCACTGACGAATTGATGCTTTTGAACTGTGGTGTTGGAGAAGACCCTTGAGAGTCCCTTGGACTGCAAGGAGATCCAACCAGTCTATCCTAAAGGAAACCAGTCCTGAATATTCATTGGAAGGACTGATGTTGAAGCTGAAACTCCAATGCTTTGNCTCCAATACTTTGGCCACCTGATGCAAAGAGCTGACTCATTTGAAAAGACCCTGATGCTGGGCAAGATTGAAGGCAGGAGGAGAAGGGGACGACAGAGGATGACATGGCTGGATGGCATCCCTGACTCAATGGACATGAGTTTGAGTAAACTCTGGGAGCTGGTGATAGACAGACAGGCCTAGCATGCTGTAGTCCATGAGGTCGAAAAGAGCTGGACACGACTGAGCAACTGAACTGAAGGCTTTCACATTTCCTACTTGAAGGTGAGTCATCTCTTCACTGACAACTGAGTTTGACACATTGACCGACCTCTAGGACCTCTGAGATCCAGCTAGAGCCACCAAAACCGCTATCCACTGGTACTATCCCCAATAGCATCCTGTACCAGGCCCCTTGGACAGGGGAAACAGAAGGACCAATGCAGTTCTCTCTCTGCCAGCACTGACTCAGGATTGGCTGCAGTCTTTTTCATCTTATGATAAAACACCTTGACTTCATCATTTCTTCAGAAACCTATCTTTCACATTTAAGAAGGTCATGCTGCTGCTGCTGCTAAGTCGCTTCAGCTTTGTGCGACCCCATGGACTGCAGCCTACCAGGTTCCTCCGTTCATGGGATTTTCCAGGCAAGAGTACTGGAGTGGGGTGCCATTTCCTTAAGAAGGTCATAGAAATGAATTTTAGAGCAATCTCCTCTATGGAGATTTGGGTTAAGAGCTTTCTCTGCAGGGGAGTTTCCTTTGCTACTCCTGCACCCTCTTCTCTCCATGAACAGATTTAAAAGGCATTCATTGAGATTCTGTGCTGAGAGACCAGATTCAACACACAGCACACAATTTTGCTGACTAATTGGTTCATCTTTGGAGAATAGCTCTAGTGATTCCCAGGAACCTGTGCTCTTCAAGCAATTCCAGACTACAAAAGGACATGTCAATAAACTGGACTCAGACTAGTCTGCACTGAGCTTGACCTTAACCTGATCTGAGCTTCTTGGTACTTTGGACCAGAAAAGCATCAGTCACATCCAAGTTTCCAGTAAAAGTCACAGTGCAAAGAAGGAAATCAAAAGTACTAACCCAAAGAGATCTTCCTCAATACTGTATTGCTTGAACTTTTAGTCTCTCCTGATTTGTTCACAATTAACTTTCAAAGCTAAATGTGAACAGACAGTTTCATGAACAGAGATACTGAAACCTAGAGACCAATGATAAGAATTGTATACTCTTCCTTGCAAGCTCTCTTCAAATTAAGTTGCTAGCTGGATTTCTTTCTGGCTCATTGTAGACTCACCAAACTACAGAACGAGTGATTCACTAAACAAACTTTGGCTTTCTTTTTCTAATGCTTCATTTAACTAGTTTATGCCTCAGAGTAAAGCTATTATAATGGCATTATCTTTCTAATGAGCAATGGTGCAATGCTTCCCTGACAGCAATACCCAGAATTATGCAGTGTTTAAAAGCCACCACGACTTTAGGGAATACTCACTATTTTTTCTATTGCAAATACTGTAGTCACATTCAAAATGTATGAGTGTAATTCTTTTGGTGTTTTCTCAGACTTTTAATTCTTTAATAAATTATGGCTTCCCAAAGGAATAAGCATAGTTCATTAGCAGTGCTAATGAAAATGTCATCTTCAGTAAAACTTACCAGAATATCATTCCCTGGAGCAAAATGTTTTCAGTTGCTCTGTTTGCCAACTTTATTAAAGAAAAACTTTGTGGTCTGGTTTAGTAAATTGAACATAATTGAGAGAGGAGAGGAGCAATCATCTTTAGATAAGTAATTATATAATTTAAAAAAAAGCCAACTCTAACAATAGTGTTACAAATCTTCAGGGGAAATAAGAAATTTTTGAAAAATAAAAAGACTGGCATGAGAAACATTATTATTAATAATTCCTTTTATGCCATTTATGTTAATTTCTGAGGACTTCTCTCCTTTTATGTTCAATCAAGAAATTTTGAGAAGTTCAAAATAAATAGTATGCCTGCTACAGGCCATAAACAATGACTCAGAGTCAAATGTCCAACTCTTAAGGATTCAGCTCAGTAGTTTCCTTCTTAAACAAGTTTGTTTACATTTGTCCTAGGGAAATACAACTTATTTCACTGGCTGGCTCATACTAGCATACTGCATATTAGTTGAGACTAATAAATGAAGGTTTCATTAAAGCAGCAGACTAAACTGTTATTCTGATATCATTTTTGCTTCTTGTAGGAAGGTTTTCTTGTTATTGTGGAAATAAATGTTGACCACCTGAATAAGATCAACGGCTATTTATTCAGTAGTTACTATAGTGTGGATCAGCTACCATAACTTGTGTTTGGTGGAGACTCAAGGGCAGGCAGGGGAATCAGAAAGCTTTATAGTTTTTTTTTTTTTTAAAGGGCCTCAAGTATGCTCTGATTGAAGGTTGTTGACACAGGAAAGCTGGAGATGGGAGAGTCAACAGGACATTTTATGTAACTGACTTGGAGAGCATATTTGATTTTCTCTGGTTAGCCCTGAGCTAGAAGCAAGGGCAAAACACAGGAAAGCTGACAGTCATTAAACAAGTCCTGATCATTCTGCATCAGATGGTTGTAATTGGCTTCCTGGGCTGGTCACTGCAGAGATTGTGGATCAGAGATCTATTGCCATATATAGTCTAGCCAACATCTGTGTGTACATTCAGTCTTTCATCATACATGGCGGTTAGTTTCTTGAATTACTTTCTCACCTCCATCTGCTTTGAAAAATCAATATGTAGTGACCTACAAAGCGATTTACCAAACTATTAAACTCCATTCTTAAAGAATGAGTCAGAGCAGGGTGACAAAGATGGGAACCTCAGTTCAGTTTATTTCAGTCGCTGAGTCATGTCCAACTCTTTGCAACCCCATGGACTACAGCACTCTAGGCCTCCCTATCCATCACCAGCTCCCAGAATTTACTCAAACTCATGTGCATTGAGTCAGTGATGCCATCCAACCATCTCATCCTCTGTAGTCCCCTTCTCTCGCCTTCAATCTTTCCCAGCATCAGGGTCTTCTCAAATGAGTCAGCTCTTTGCATCAGGTTGCCAAAGTATTGGAGTTTCAGCTTCAACATCAGTCCTTCCAAGGAACATTCAGGACTGATCTCCTTTAGGATAGACTGGTTGGATCTCCTTGCAGTCCAAGGGACTCTCAAGAGTCTTCTCCAACACCACAATTCAAAAGCATCAATTTTTCTGCGCTCAGCTTTCTTTATAGTCCAACTCTCACATCCATACATGACTACTGGAAAAACCATAGCTTTGACTAGATGGACATTGTTGGCAAAGTAATGTCTCTGCTTTTAATATGCTGTCTAGGTTGGTCACAACTTTCCTTCCAAGGAGTAAGCGTCTTTTTATTTCATGGCTGCAGTCACTATCTGCAGTGAATTTGGAGCCCCCCCAAAATAAAGTCTGACACTGTTTCCATTGTTTCCCCATCTACTTGCCATGAAGTGATGGGACCGGATGCCATGATCTTAGTTTACTAAATGTTGAGTTTTAAGCCAGCTTTTTCACTCTCTTGTTTCACTTTCATCAAGAGTCTCTTTAGTTCTTCTTCACTTTCTGCCATAAGGGTGGTGTCATCTACATATCTGAGGTTATTGATATTTCTCCCATCAATCTTGAGTCCAGCTTGTGCTTCATCCAGCCCAGCGTTTCTCATGATGTACTCTGCATAGAAGTTGAATAAGCAGGGTGACAATATACAGTCTTGATGTAGTCCTTTTCCTATTTGGAACCAGTCTGTTGTTTCATGTCCAGTTCTGACTGTTGCTTCCTGACCTGCAAACAGATGTCTCAGGAGGCAGGTCAGGTGGTCTGGTATTCCCATCTCTTGAAGGATTTTCCACACTTTGTGGTGATCCACACAGTCAAAGGCTTTGGCATAGTCAATAAAGCAGAAATAGATGTTTTTCTGGAACTCTCTTGCTTTTTTGATGATCCAGTGGATGTTGGCAATTTGCTCTCTGGTTCCTCTGCCTTTTCTAAAACTAGCTTGAACATCTGGAAGTTCATGGTTCACCTACTGTTGAAGCCTGGCTTGGAGATGGGAATGGATATTTTAAGCATGTGTGTGTGCTAAGTCACTTGTGACCCCATGGACTGTAGCCCACTAGGCTTCTCAGTCCGTGGGTTTCTCCAGGCAAGAATACTGGAGTGAGTTGCCATGCCTTCCTCTAGGGGACCTTCTCAACCCTGGGATCAAACCCACATCTCCTATGTCTCCTGCATTGGCAGGTGGATGCTGAGCCACCAGGGAAGTCCTACTTTTAAGTATATATGCTCCTATTGTTTGCAGTTTTATTTTTTAACCATAAATAAATCTTAGTTATATAGCTTTTACAATTGTATATTTGTTTAAAAATAGACGCTTAAAGAAAGCATTGATATAGAAGTTAAAGCATACTGACATTTTAATACTGGATGCTAATAGAGTGGTTTTTCTCAGAGTTTATGATTTAGGTAGGGAAGACACAACATTTCACTTTCAAAGGGTTTTCTAGAAATCTTAGGGACTCACACATATATCAAGTTAGAAAGATTTTGAGCAGTAAACAAAACTGTCTACAAACAGAACCACATTTAGAACCTTGGCTGGAGAAAATATGAGAGACCCCCTAGAAAAGGAGATTCTGAACTCTTGTCGTTCTGGCCCTGTAGTGACCACCTCCTCCAGCCATCTCAGTTTCCAGGACGGATGGTTGCTGCAGCAGCAACTGGAGTTGTCAGATTCTTTACATTTACATTTAGCAATGAAGTTCTGCTTAAGGATTCAATGTGCATGGAAGTTACTGTGCATCACTTAACTTCTCTTTATATAAATTTTATGAGATTTTTTTTTTTTTTACCACACTGCATAGCTTGTGGTATCTTAGTGTCCTGACCAGGGACTGAATCTGGGTCCTTAGAGGTGAGAATAGGGAGTCCTAACCACTGGATTTCTGGGGAAGTTCCTATATGAATTTTAAAATCATCTTTATCCCTTATCATTTTTTTCATGCATGTAATTTTTAAAGGTCAAAGAATGCTACAAGTCCTATAGTAATAATAAATACGAGGTCTTTGCCCTCTCCCTAGCTCTCCACTGCTTCTATCCCACTCTGGAGAAAAATCTTCCATTCTTTCAGCTGTTTCTTCTGGAACTTGCTCATATATCATTAAATAATATAGACAATTGATACTTTTATTCAAAAGTTGAAATCATCAATTTACTTCTATTACATATGTATGACTTATCTGAAATTATTAATATGCTAGTTCTCATCCTGCTTTTAGGGCTTCCCTGGTGTCTCAACAGTAAAGAATCTGACTGCCAATGCAGAAGCATTGGTTCGATCCCTGGGTCAGGAAGATCCCCTAGAGAAGGAAATGGCAACACACTCCAGTATTCTTGCCTGGGAAATCTCATGGACAGAGAAGCCTGGCAGGCTATAGGAGTTGCAGAGTTGGATACAGCTTAGTGAATAAATAAATTCTGCTCTTGTAACTGTATCTCTCTGTTTGGTTATTGTTAAATTATTTTTCATTACTATATTATATTTTCATTACTAGGACTGCAAAAATATTATACTTTTGAACCAAACTGTATATAGCAATATTTTCTTTCTTACACAATTTATTTTCCTGAAATTAACAATTAGATGTTTTTTGTTTGTTTATTTTTCTGTCAACATCTTCTTCGTAAGTTTTTCTACCCCCTCCAACAGCTCTGAAAATGCTATTTGATCAAATTTTCCATGTGATCAAAATTATCAACTAGTTTACCAGATCCATGGCTGTCTTGGAACCATTGATCCTGAAGTCCTCCCACCTTCCAGTCTGTACCACTTCCTCTCAAAGTTCTATTTCACAGTTCTAGTACTGAAATTGTCAGAAACCAGCACCCTGGAAATTCTCTTCACCCATTTCACTTTGGATCCTGTTTCCTGGATCCCATATATCCTATTTTAGTTTATGCTCTTGATGAAGTACATCCATCTAGAAGCCTCCAGAAAAAGCATGTATCAGAGATCAATTTTTTTGAGACACTAAAAAAAAAAGGTTTTTTAATTGCATGCAGATTGCTAGTCTGTTTAGACATATGATCCCAAGGAAAAACAATTTTTTTCCTTAAAAATTTAAGTGCATTGTTTAAATATCTTCTAACTTCCAAAGTTACTGAGAAGTCTGATGCCATTCTGATTTCTAAATTCTTACTATGTGGACTGTTTTTTCTTCTTGGAAGCACTGAGGATCTACAATGCATTTTTAGTGTTCTAAAATTTCACAGTGACATATTTTGGTGTGAGTCTTTCTATAACCATTAATCTTGCTGGTCAGTGGGCCTTTTTTGATTTGTAGACTCTTATTTTTCAGTTCTGATGAACTTCTTGCATTATTTACTTCCTTCCCTTATTTTGTTAATTTCTTGTACTACATACTTAATTTTCTCCCTTGATCTCTCTTCTGGAATATCTATTATTTGATATTCTTTGTTTATCAAACCTGTTACTTTCCTAGATTTCCTTTCTCATCCTTTCTTTCTTTCTGGATATTTCTTTGACCCTATCTTCCAAATTTTTGTTTAGTTTTGTGTTTTGTTTTCAAATTTTTAATTTTAAAGAACTCTTTTCTTCCTTTTTTGATTATAGTGTCCACTTCATGGATTCAGTATCTTCTCTGAGAATAATAATTAAAATTTTTGATTTTCCCCATATTCCTTGCATTGACTCAGAACTTCTATTTTCTCAGAGATTTTTTTTTTTCCTGGTTTATCCATTTTTGGTCACCATCCTTCATGATGGTGACTATTTGGGCGTTACCCAAATGCTTGGTTGGAGAAGGCAATGGCACCCCATTCCAGTTCTCTTGCCTGGAAAATCCCATGGACGGAGGAGCCTGGTGGGCTGCAGTCCATGGGGTAGCAAAGAGTAGGACACGACTGAGCGACTTCACTTTCACTTTTCACTTTCATGCATTGGAGAAGGAAATGGCAACCCACTCCAGTGTTCTTGCCTGGAGAATCCCAGGGACGAGGAAGCCTGGTGGGCTGCTGTCTATGGGGTCGCACAGAGTTGGACACGACTGAAGTGACTTAGCAGCAGCAAATGTTTGGTGACCGTTGGTTCCTTACTGCTGGTGAAAACAGATGATGGGAAGTTTTTTGTATATGGGAGGGGCTTTTTGATTGGCTTTCTCGAAGGGCAATAAAGTGGCCAACCTGACTTTAAAAATAGTTCTATGGAGATATAATTCACATAACATACAATTCACCCATTTAAAGTGTACAATTCCGTGGCTTTTGATACATTCACTGAGTTGCACATCCAACACCAAATAGATTTTAGAACACACTCATTAACCTCAGAAAAACTCCTAACCCTTTAACAGTCTACCCCAAGTCAGAGCCCTCAACCCCAGGCAACCACTAGTCTTCTTGCTATCTCTATAGATTTGCCTATTCAGGACATTTCATATAAATGAAAACATATACTATGTGGTCCTTTGTAACGAACTTCTTTTACTTAACATAATATCTTCAAAGATTATGCTTACATCATGTAATATATACCAGTACTTTAGGCCTTTTTATTGCTGAATACTAGTTCATTGTATGAATATATATATTTTCAGTCCATCATCTGTTCATGAACTTTCAGGTTGTTTCCACTTTTGGGCTATTGTGGATACTGCTGCTAAGAACATTTGTGTACAATTTTTGTGTGGACATGTGTTTTCAATTCTCTTCAGCATATATTCAGGAGTGGAATTGTTGTGTCATATAGTAACTGTCTGTTTAACCATTTGAGAAACTGCCAGATTGTTTTCTCAAGTGGCTGCACCATTTTACATCCCCACCAGTAAGATATGTGGGTTCTGATTGCTCTGTATTCTAGGTGTGTGCTTAGTCACTCAGTCGTGTCTGACTCTTTTTGAGCCCATAGACTATAGCCCACCAGGCTCCTCTGTCCATGGGATTTCGCAGTCAAGAATACTCAAATTCTAATAAGGTGGATGAAACTGGAGCCTATTCTGTAGAGTGAAGTAAGTTAGAAAGAAAAACACCAATACAGTATATTAACGCATATATATGGAGTTTAGAAAGATGGTAATAATGACCCTATATGCGAGACAGCAAAAGAGACACTGATGTAAAGAACAGACTTTTGGACTCTGTGGGAGAAGGCGAGGGTGGGATGATTTGAGAGAATAGCATTGAAACATGTATATTATTGTTAGGGGAAGCACACTGATTGAAACTGCCCACCCTGGCCAGGCACCATAGTAACCATTTGCACGAGTTCTTTTATGACAGGAGGTCCTGGTAAGGAACAAGGAACTAATAAACCTCCACCAACCAGAAGAGTTCGGGAAAGGTCAGAAGGAGACACCACCTGTCTGATCACCTCCCAGAATCCTTCTCTCTGGCATCTATCTTGGCTGAACAAGGCATGCACCACTAGGAAGGACTCTGAGTCAAAATTATTGGCTCTGGACAACCCGGAAACTAATCCCATCACCATAAAACCCAAGATTGCAAGCCATGTAACAGAGCAGTTTTCCTGGGTTCCCTTACCCTACTGCTCTCCATCCAGGTGCCCTTTCCCAATAAAATCTCTTGCTTTGTCAGCACATGTGTCTCCTCAGACAGTTCATTTCCCAGTATTAGACAAGAGCCCAGTTTCAGGCCCTGGAAGGGGTCCACTTTCCTGCAACATTCTCATATGTAAAATAGATCACTAGTCCAGGTTTGATGCATGAGGCAGGGTACTCAGGGCTGGTGCACTGGGATGACCCTGAGGGATGGGATGGGGAGGAAGGTGGGAGGGGGGTTCAGGATGGGGAACACATGTACACCCATGGCTGATTCATGTCAGTGTATGGCAAAAACCACTACAGTATTGTAAAGTAATTAGCCTCCAATTAAAATAAATACATTAATTTTAAAATTAATAAATTCTTCTAAAAAATAAAAAAAGAATGCTGGAGTGCGTTGTAACCCAACAGAAGAATGGGTTTTCTTCTCCAGGGGATCTCCACAACCCAGGGATTGAACCCATGTCTGTTGTATCTCCTGCCTTGTAGGCAGACTACCCACTGAGCTACCCAGGAAGCATATCCTAGGTAGCATTTGTTCTAATGATAGGTATGTCTTAACAGATGTGTCTTTTTGGTTATAACCATCCTAGTGGGTGTGAAGTTGTATCTGATTGTGATTTTGATTTGCATTTTCCTGGTGGCTCAGACTAACATTTATTGTGAATCTCCCAACTGTATCTATTGTTTTTCCCCCCTCAGGCAATTCCCTTTTTGTTCTGTTTTGTCTGGAGGATATGTGTCCAGCTGTGGCTCCTGGATCTAAGGGGAGGAAGTAAATTGGTAAGGGAATATCTCTGTGTTTACTGTGCATATTTTCTCTTAGTCTCCTGTTTTTATTACTGTAACTCAATACCACCTTCTGCATTTAGCACCCCCAAATCTGAAACCTCTCTTTTTCTTCAGTAAATAAAACTACTGTCTTTTTGAGTAGAAGGGGAGGGAGTCACCCATCTGAGTGTATGGAAATGTAACATCTAATTTCTCCTTATGTAGGTATTTAATCATTCTCCTTTTCATCACCCCCTCCATTGCCCCACAATGCCTAGCTGTACCTCATCTTCAGTGGTATCTGGAGCCTCTATTTTCTTAGCTCTTTTAAGATTCTTCAAAACAATATACCTGCTTCTTTTTAGATATAAAATTTTAATTCAAATGTTTAAATTGAATGTTTAATGTTTAAATGTTTAATTCAAATATTTACAAAATACAATGAGCGAAGCAGATAGTCTTGTTATGTTAATCAATAGTTAATACATCACACAAGCACACACACAGTTTTTCCTACTTGTTTTATTTTCTTTTAGTTAGTTATTTTTTACTCCCCCAACTCCTAGCTCAGGCACTTGAATTTGACCAATTAATTCTCCAACTACTTTCTATCTTTTTTGGGGTTACTAAGCACTCTTATTTTCATTGAATATGGAGAAACAAGTTTCTTTTTGTTCTAATATTTTCGGAGCGATTTTCTANCGATTTTCTAAGAGAGAAAAGAATATAGCTTTATTCTACTCCCCTGAATCCAAGCTTCTCTAAATTATCATGGTAGCATTTCTTATCCAATATCTGCTCCTTCCTTTTTCTTAAATACTTTCAGCACTTTCATTAGCAATTGATAACATAGGCCTCCTTTTAATTTTTGTTTTTATAGTTATTATTTTATTGTCTCCACCTACTTTGGGCTTAGCTTTATTTATTCATAAAGTAACTTGCAATTTGAAATGTTTTCCAACTTTCAGAAATTTTGCAGGGTTTTAGAAAAGCATATGTGGAAGTTTCCTCACCTGTTGCCCAATTTATTAACAAAAGATAATTCATCTCATTTTTATAAAAACCTCTCTTTTGAAAGAAATTAATCTAATATAAAGGGAATTTAAATAGAAAATATTTAAATGATATTTTGTGGTTACTGTTCTGGTGAGCTTAAAATAAAAGGAAATAATAAAGGAATCTGGGGTTATACAACATGAGGAACAGGAGAAGGACAGCTCTAGATTGCGTCATTTCCCAAAAATGAAAGACTGGCACAGAGCTTCTAGAAGACTACTGCAGTTTCTTGTGCTAAACGAGATTTGTAACTGGGGCTCAATCAATGTCTCATTATGAAGACTCTTTCGGATTCTTTTGCTTATCAGAATTCTATTAGCCAAGCCACGGTTCAGAAATGAAATACAAATGATTTCCTAAAATTCCAGCAGTGTTTCTTCAAATTACAATTAGGTTTCCTATGAAAGGATAATCTGACCAGAGGGCCCTACCCAGAGCCTTCTTTGAATAGACACTGGTAATCCTCTTGGTAGGGAGTGGGGTGAGGAGGCTGTCTCACGTAGAGATTTGACTATAATCCTAAGGATTTCAAGATGGGATTCTAGAGTTTCTGTCAATACTCTGAGCTCCTCACAAGTAGAAAGGCAAATTTGGTTAAACTTAGAAATGTATTTTTAGAAAATATCATTTATTTCCCACTCCCCCTCCCTGCCCAGAGGAAGACTGATTTTTCCTGAAATGCCAGTAGCGTTCTGCTATCAGGGAGAAGCCTTTAATAATTGTGTGCTGATACTATCTGGGAGCTCTTGTCTTGCAAAGGAGAGGATGGCACTAGACGGTGTCAAGGACCCTTCCAGACTGGTTGTTCCATACATCTGTGAAACCTCTCATTAATACTCAAGGGTACTTTTCAGGGTAAAGGAAGGAGAGAAAAAGTTACAGTCTTTTAAATAAAACCTTTGCATTAAAAAATCTTATTTAGTTATCATGTATAATTAGGGTATGGATACTTATTTCTTTGTGGTCAGAGGTGACATTCCTATTTCCATAAAAATTATCTTCACCGTTAAAAGCATTCAAATATATGATAAATAGGTAACAGACTTGAGGTGGTGAGGTGAAGTCGCTCAGTCGTGTCCGACTCTGTGACCCGTGGACTGTAGCCCACCAAGCTCCTCTCTCCATAGGATTCTCCAGGCAAGAACACTGGAGTGGATTGCCATTTCCTTCTCTAGGGGATCTTCCCAGGGATTGAACCCAGGTCTCCCACATTGGAGGCAGACGCTTTAACCTCTGAGCCACCAGGGAAGCCGCCAGTGCTATATTTTATCAGACTCTTTGTGTTTCTCTTCTGTCTCTTTCCCTTAGTATCTCTTTGTCTTTCTGACATCTGTATCTCCAATCTGTCTCTTATACACCTGCTGCCTGCCCCAACACACACACACACACACACACACACACACACACACACACAGTTGTTTGCTTGTTTGTTGTTTTAGAAAAGAATCAAGTAGAGAAAATGCAACATAGTTCAATAGAGTAAACAACGAACTAACCATCAGTCCCAGCTCTATTAGTCACTAGCTGTGGTGTCCTAGACTGGATTATTTATTTCCTTTTTCCTCAATGTCCTCCTCTGCAAAGTGGGAGGTCATAATCAATACATTTATCTCAAAGGTTGCTGTGAGACTACAATGAGTTAAATCTGTCTTTGAACACTCTATGAAGGGCTATAGCAGTACAAAAGTACACCAGTTTAAATGGGAAGCAGTTATTAGTCTGATACTGACTTAGGAACCCATTACAGCATGATATAGGAATTTGAGGATGGATCATACATTAAAAAGCATGAGTTCAGCCCTTAATTGTCATGGAGGTGGGCAACTGTCCACGTTTTAAAGAGAATTGATTTCAACTTGTACCTTATTTTTTGGTAAGAATTATCTGTGCAGAAGCATGTCAGTCTTCAGTTCAGTTCAGTTCAGTCGCTCAGTCGTGTCAGACTCTTTGCGACCCCATGAATCGCAGCACGCCAGGCCTCCCTGTCCATCACCATCTCCCGGAGTTCACTCAGACTCAGGTCCATCGTGTCCGTGATGCCATCCAGCCATCTCATCCTGGGTCGTCCCCTTCTCCTCCTGCCCCCAATCCCTCCCAGCATCACAGTCTTTTCCAATGAATCAACTCTTCGCATGAGGTGGCCAAAGTACTGGAGTTTCAGCTTNGTATTCCCATCTCTTTCAGAATTTTCCACAGTTGATTGTGATCCACACAGTCAAAGGCTTTGGCATAGTCAATCAAGCAGAAATAGATGTTTTTCTGGAACTCTCTTGTTTTTTCCATGATCCAGCGGATGTTGGCAATTTGATCTCTGGGTCCTCTGCCTTTTCTAAAACCAGCTTGAACATCAGGGAGTTCATGGTTCACGTATTGCTTAAGCCTGGCTTGGAGAAATTTGAGCATTACTTTACTAGCATGTGAGATGAGTGCAATTGTGTGATAGTTTGAGCATTCTTTGGCATTGCCTTTCTTTGGGATTGGAATGAAAACTGACCTTTTCCAGTCCTGTGGCCACTGCTGAGTTTTCCAAATTTGCTGGCATGTCAGTCTTAGTATCACTAAAAATGGATGGGATGGATTTTTGATGTAGATAAAATGGTACAAATATCACAGCAGGGACCAAAATTTCAAGTGCTTGAAACTGTTGTCTCAAAGGCCACTTAGTCCAATCTCTGTCCTGGTTATCTACCTCTCTCTGGCAAGGGAGGTAGAAGTAAGGAGGAAGCCTTGCTGGATTCTTTCAGCCTCTGCTTGAAGGGGAACGCCACCATCCTGGGGCAGTTCTTTGGAATTTTAGAGTTCTGACTGATTACATTAAGGAAGAACTTCTTGTGGCCCTGTAAACTCTCATCCATTAGTTTTAGTCCTGTCCCCTAGATACACGGAATAGGCTTGTTTGAAGATTAAAGTCAAGCTCCCTAAAGTTCTCTTTTCTGAAAGAACTGGCCCTCGGTTCCCCGTGGGGTAAGGTTTCATAGCCCTGACTGCTCTGGTTACTCTTCTTTCTAGGTGCTGGTTTGCTGGATCCCTCTTAAGTGTGTTGCCAGGAAGTGCCTCCTGAGCTCTTCCTGGAGGTCTAAACCAGCATGGTCACCTGTATCATTCTCAGCACTCTTCCTTTTCTTGCAGCCTAAGCTGGCATGGCTGTTTTTGATAGCATCCTTTCCTTTGATTGATGACCTTGGCATGAGCAGCACACTGCCACTACCAGAGTGAGAGCAAAAGATGCAACAGAGTCTGGTAGGACCTGGGTAATTTTACACAAGATAGGCTGGGGACCTGGCTGGGGGAAAGGACACAGACTGAGATGTGGAGCTATAAGGATGGCTGCAATCACCATCTGCAGTGATTTTGGAGCCCCCCAAAATAAAGTCTGACACTGTTTCCACTGTTTCCCCATCTATTTCCCATGAAGTGATGGGACCGGATGCCATGATCTTCAGTTTCTGAATGTTGAGCTTTAAGCCAACTTTTTCACTCTCCTCTTTCACTTTCATCAAGAGGCTTTTTAGCTCCTCTTCACTTTCTGCCATAAGGGTGGTGTCATCTACATATCTGACGTTACTGATATTTCTCCCGGCAATCTTGATTTCAGCTTGTGTTTCTTTCAGTCCAGCGTTTCTCATGATGTACTCTGCATATAAGTTAAATAAGCAGGGTGACAATATACAGCCTTGATGTAGTCCTTTTCCTATTTGGAACCAGTCTGTTGTTCCATGTCCAGTTCTAACTGACTTGCATACAGGTTTCTCAAGAGGCAGGTCAGGTGGTCTGGTATTCCCATCTCTTTCAGAATTTTCCACAGTTGATTGTGATCCACACAGTCAAAGGCTTTGGCATAGTTAATACAGCAGAAATAGATGTTTTTCCGCAACTCTCTTGCTTTTTCCATGATCCAGCGGATGTTGGCAATTTGATCTCTAGTTCCTCTGCCTTTTTTAAAACCAGCTTGAATATCAGGAAGTTCACGGTTCATGTATTGCTGAAGCCTGGCCTGGAAAATTTTGAGCATTACTTTACTAGCATATGAGATGAGCGCAATTGTGTGGTAGTTTGAGTATTCTTTGGCATTGCCTTTCTTTGGGATTGGAATGAAAACTGACCTTTTCCAGTCCTGGGGCCACTGCTGAGTTTTCCAAATTTGCTGGCATATTGAGTGCAGCACTTTCACAACATCATCTTTCAGGATTTGAAAGAGCTCAACGAATTCCATCACCTCCACTAGCTTTGTTCATAGTGATGCTTTGTAAGGCCCACTTGACTTCACATTCCAGGATGTCTGAAGTTGATGGCAGATGCTATCTGCATGAAGTGAGGAGAACTTCAAGGAAATAAAAGTTTGGAAAAATCCAGATGCCATTGCTTCGTATGTTGTGATGATGTGGTAGCCAGACTCTAAGAGGCCCCCACTGAGTCTAACCTCCTGGTATTCATACTCTTTGAGGTTGACCTGAGTAACAAATATGAGGCTGTGGAAATGATGGTATGTTACTTCTGAGGTTAGGTTATGAAAGATGTTGTGGTTGCTGCCTTGCTCTCTATGAACACTTGCTCTGGAGGAAGTCAGCCACCATATCATGAAGATAATCACTCAGCCTTATAGAATGAACTGCTTGGTAAACTGAGGCCTCTTGCCAACATGTGGGAGCCATGTGAGAGTCATATTGGAAGAGCCTCCTTTAATCCCTTAAATCTTCAGATGATTGCAGCCTTGGTAAACATCTTGACTGCAGTCTCTTGAGACCACAAGCCAGAACCATCCAGCTAAAGTTCTCCTGAATTTCTGATGCACAAAAAATGTGAGATAATGTTTATTACTGTTTTAGTTACTAAGCTACTGTGTTTTAAGTTACTAAGCTCAGAGGAATTTGTTATGCAGCTTTAGGTAACTAATACTGATGGACAGAAGGGAGGAATGAAGAATAAAGGCTCCACATTCTAGGCCTGGACTTGTCCTAACCCCAAGGGTGGAACAGGTGTTAGTGTCATTCATTTATGTCCATTCTGGACACTGCTGACCATGTATGGCTAAAAGATGACAAGAAGAAAGGGCTTCATGTCCTCTTTCCTCTTCTTTCTCTGCCTTCTTTTTGTTTTTAGGGAGAGGACTAGGAAGACATTGAGAACTCACACAGATTTTACTTTTGACTTGTCAGTGGCCCCTGAGAAAACCTGCATTGGTCTTTGTTCATTTGTTACCAGGCTGTGGGTCCTTGAGAGCAGGGCTTAGATCTTTATTTATATTGCCATCACCTACCAAGTGAACATATATGAACAACAGATGAAATTAAGGGGGTAGATGAAATCTCTTCCTCTTCTAAATTCTGCCAATTCCATTCTTAGAATGGTTCCTGAAGTGGAACCACTTCACTCACAGTTCATCAATGAAGTCTTGATAACAGCATGCATGCCATCAGTTATTTTCACTGTTAACTCCTTGCTGTGCTGTGCTTAGTTGCTTAGTCTTGTCCAACTCTTTGCAACGCAAAGAATTATAGCCTGCTAGGCTTCTCTGTCCATAGGGGTTCTCAAGGCAAGAATACTGGACTGGGTTGCCATGTACACCTCCAGGGGATCTTCCTAATCCAGGGATCCAACCCAGGTCTCCCACATTGCAGGCAGATTCTTTACCATCTGAGTCATCCAGGGAAGCCCACTATTAACCCTCCCCACCACCTATTTCACTATTTTAAAAATCCTCCTATTTAAGCCCTTGCTTTTAAGATCTTCCTTTTACTTTTCCATCCCATTTCTTCTCTGAAATGCTGCTTTAACTGTTGCTCAAGCTCCCATGATGCAGGAACACATAAAGAGATTTTCTATCAATACACCAGCAATATACTACTCTCAGGTGTCCAAAGTCACAGTGGGAGGAATCTTGAACTGAAGCTAGGAGCATTAATTCTGGGCTGCTGTCACTGATTGGTCTATATGTCCTTGGGCAAGTTGCTTCCCTTCTCTGGACCTCGGTTTATCTTAAACTGAGATAGTAAGTCTAGATGAGCTCTTAAGTCATTGGGTTCTCATAACAAGTTAGGATTCCAAGATGCAATCCAGAAGTGAAACCTGTATACCTCTGAGCAACTGTTATGATTACAGTACAAGGTTCCTGGGACTTCTCTTTATTAGCCCAAGGATATTGCCTCAGTGAAAGGCTATCTGGTTTACTGGGAAAAGCCTTCTAGTTTCGACAGACATGATCTCTGTGGTTCCAGTTTTGTCACTTACTCTGGGTGATCTTGAAATAGCTCAACAGAATTCTATCACCTCCACTAGCGTTGCTCACATTGATGCTTCCTAAGGTCCACTGGACTTCGAATTCCAGGATATCTGGTTCTTGATGAGTGATCACACCATCATGATTATCTGGGTCATGAAGATCTTTTTGTACAGTTCTGTGTATTCTTGCCACCTCTTTTTAATATCTTCTGCTTCTGTTAGGTCCATATCATTTCTGTCCTTTACTGAGCCCATCTTTGCATGAAATGTTCCCTTGGTATCTCTAATTTTCTTGAAGAGATCTCTAGTCTTTCCCAATCTATTGTTTTCCTCTATTTCTTTGCACTGATCACTGAGGAAGGGTTTCTTATCTCTCCTTGCTATTCTTTGGAACTCTTCATTCAGATCGATATATCTTTCCTTTTCTCCTTTGTCTCTCTCTTCTTTTCACAGCTATTTGTAAGGAATCACTGCACATCATGACTGCAGCCATGAAAAGACACTTGCTCCTTGGAAGAAAAGTTATGACCAACCTAGACAGCATATTAAAAAGTGGAGACATTACTTTGCCAACAAAGGTCTGTCTAGTCAAAGCTATAGTTTTTCCAGTAGTCATGTATGGATGTGAAAGTTGGGCTATAAGAAAGCTGAGAGCAGAAGAATTGATGCTTTTGAACTGTGGTGTTGGAGAAGACTCTTGAGCGTCCCTTGCACTGCAAGGAGATCCAACCAGTCAATCCTAAAGGAAATCAGTCATGAATATTCATTGGAAGGACTGATGCTGAAACTCCAAACTTTGGCCGCCTGATAGGAAGAACTGGCTCATTGGAAAAGACCCTGATGCTGGGAAAGATTGAAGGCGCGAGAAGGGGATGACAGAGGATGAGATGGTTGGATGGCATCACCGACTCAATGGACATGAGTTTGAGTAAGCTCCAGGAGTTGATGGACAGGGAGGCCGGGCGTGCTGCAGTCTATGGGGTCGCAAAGAATCGGACACGACTGAGCAACTGACCTGAACTGGGTGCTCTTAGGCAAATTCTTCTCTCTGGATCAGAGCATGGAGGTTGCTGCTACACAGAAGAGAGTCGAAGACCTGGAAGTGATTTGAACATCTTTGCCCAATTCCTTTTCCAGTTCCTGGGAGGCTCAGCCCCGAATCAGGGTTCTGGCCGGCCAGTAGTCCCTTTCCTAGGGACTAGGTAAACTAGTTTTAAACTAGTTTTGCTGAGCTTCAGCTGGGCAGGCAGTAAACTACAGGTGAGTTCTTAAAGGGGCCGCCAGAGTTTGGTTAATACTTGAAACTGTTGACTTGGAAGAAGTTGCAGGCAAGGGAGAATGAATGAGAAAACGAACGAACCAATTTTCTATTCCCTTCCTTAAATGCATTCATACTTGGAATTAATCACTTAGATTTAAAAAATTCTCTGGCAAAACCTTCAATCTCTTATCAGATTAACTAATCTTCATATTTTACCTACCCTTCTTTAACTCAGTTCCTCCAAAACTTTTACTGAGGGGCTAATAGTAACTTTAAAAAAATTAGCACCAAGTGTAAGAAGGCAGAGACGGCACCCCTCCCCCTCGCAAACGCCTCCCTTTCCCCCCCCCCCAGGCTCCGCCCTTTCCCGCCCCCTATCTTGGGTGGCACAGTCGACACCTCCCAGAGAATGATTTTCCAGGTTGGGGATCCACCCACGGGGTGGATCTCTCTCCGGCTGAGCTGGAAACGACACGCGTTTAGTGAGGTTAAAGGGTGTCTCGGAATGTGTGTCCTGGATCTGGTGTAGGTGAGGTCACATTTCTCTTCCGACACCGTCACTCTTCCTCGCCTGGTGCGCTACTGGCTCAGAGCCGCGGGGACACACCGGTGGGCTAGGACGAGGTAAAGGCGGGCTCTTCCAGGGCGCCCTAGCCCACCTGTAGAGTCTGTGCGTCAACTCCTTTGTTCTCAGAACCACTTCGGTGGCCGCGCCTTTACGCAAGGAGGTTCACTTCGACGTTCCTCAGGTCCCCTTCTGTCGTCCCCAGCCCCCTCCTGGCCCTCCTCCCTCTTCGAACCCAAAGGTAGCAGCGCTGAGAGCCCGGGGCTCGGCGCGAGCCGCCTCCTCACTTCCCATTGGCTGAGAGCGCTGGGAAAGCGGTCACGTGGGGGCGCGGCAATCCAGATCAAGGGCCGCCATCTTGGCGGAAAGTTTGGGGGGAGAGCGGTTGGGGGCGCGGAAGGAGGCGAGGTTCCGGGGGTGTGGCGGCTAAGAGCTGAGAAGGCGAGCGGGCTAGCGGGCACCGGCGAGTGAGGAGGCGCCGGCGGCTGAGGCGGAGGAAGAGGCAACGGGGGTGCAGCCGCCGAGGGGAGCTCCTTCCCCGTTCCCTCACCCCCCTCTGCACAGCTCCGCGAGCCCCGGGTGGGGCGGGGGGACGTGGAGCGGGGCAGGGCGGGGGAGCCGGTCCGGGGCGCACCCCAGCTCCGAGCGCACGCCACTCGCAGGAACTTTGTGGCGGCGCCGCAGGTGTGGGGGCCCGCGGAGGTGTGCATGTGGGGCACGAGGGCGTCGGAGAGCGGCCGCTGTCCTGTCCGGCCCTCGCTGGAGTAGCTCGGAGGAAGCCAACAAGGAATCAGGCAAGCGAGAGGAGGGGGCCCGAGCAGGGCGGGGTGGTCAATCCAGTTGGTTCCTCCTCGGACTGCTTTACAGCCTCTGCTGGTTTAGGGGCCAAGGGTCGGAGCGCCTCTTCACCCCCCAGTAGCAGGTGGGGGGTATGCCTCCTTTTGCCGGGGGAGGGGTGGCCCCACGTCTAGCATTAAGCGCCCTTTGGAGAAGGGGCAGCTTTCGAGGAGAGTTTGGCAGCTTGTTACTGTCCGCTCTTAATTTGCAGGGGAGCCCAACCTTAGGTTAAAGCTTTCTACATTGACACTGCTGGGTTTTGAGGCTCTTTCTCCTTTCACTTGGGAGAACTTTGCCAGGTGGACTTTTCAGATAGGGCTAGGAGTTTTTCGACTTGAGAGTTAGGGGTAAATGCTAGGTTAACTTCGATTCTGTTCTTTTCTGAATTCAGTTCTGTTTCCTTTCTGTTTTGTGTTCTAAGGTGTGTGCGCTCTTCCTGATTCTGGAGAAAAATGCCGGTCCGGAAGCAAGGTGAGAGTTTACTTCGGAACTCTTGTGGGTATCCCTTGCTTTTTTCTGTTTTGTGCTTGCTGTGTTTTACAGATGTTTGTGTAACTGATGAGACAGCACAGCCTTAGCCTTATTACTTACGGAATCTAAGCCTCAATCATTCAGAAGATGGAAACACCTAAATGTTTGTTAAACTTTTTTCCCTTGACATCTCTGTAGTGACTGAAGAGGCAATTAACTCTTTTCCCTCTGAAATGTCTTTTTTAAAAGTTTGTGTTGGCGTTTTAATATTTCATTTTATCATTCTTAGTAAACCCTTTCGTGAATGAATGTGGAATACTGGCTAAGAACTACTAGTTTTGAGAGAATATTTGAATTATAATGATGGATTGTAGTAATCAGTGTTTGTATATCAGATCAACTGAAACTATGTTACTAACACTGATTAAATGATCACTAGAATACATTGGTTACAAACTACTCACCTTGTTTTATTGTGACATAATGAACAGTTTTGGGATCATTTCTAAGGACTATTTATGTGTACAGGAACATAGTAGCATGGATTGACTTGGAGGTTTGGAGAATTGTTAGGTATCTTGCAGAGTCATTTGTTGCATAGCTAGTTTGTAATACTTCCTTGTAAATATATAATTTTAATCAAACTTTTTTTTCTTTTCAGATACCCAGAGAGCACTGCATCTTTTGGAAGATTATCGTTCGAAACTAAGCCAAACAGAAGACAGACAGCTCAGAAGTTCCATAGAACGGGTTATTAACATATTCCAGAGCAACCTCTTTCAGGCTTTAATAGGTGGGAATTAAAACTTTATTTGTGACCATTGTGTGTCAGCTGGGCTTAAGGCTTCTCTGAATTCACTTATTTTAAACTTAAGAGAGTGATATACTTGGTTCTCTGTGAGGCATGCAGTTACTTGAACATCCAGTGAATTGTGTATTTTGATACTTAGACCAATATCTTTTCCAAAAATATCTAATAACCAAAAAAACTTTCAGTATGATTATTTCAGTGGTCTTTGATAAAGTGTAATATCCTAGCGTTAAAAAATGAAGAGGTTGCAAAAAGTAATGACTGAATAACTGTTAGCTTGTTTCTTTGTTGGTTTTGTTATTTCTCTGGAATCTCTGAAAATGTTTGAAAAGTTCTGTGTTTAAGAACATTCATTCTCTTAATATAGACCTCTGTTTAAACTTGGCGTTTGTAGAGTTACAGTTTTAGACTTGCAAAATGATTTTACAGATAATCTTGGTCTAATCTTGTTTTACAGACAAGAATATTGAAACAAAATTTTATTCTTAACTGTAACTTAAATTTGATATGGTTCATTGTTTTAAAGGCGAACTGAACAAGGGTGCTGAGTTCTACTCCTGATAGTGCTATTGATTGGATGAGATGGTATAAATCATATAATCTTTTCTAGGTCACTGCATTAGCTGTAGCATGTGGATGCAGTGGAACAGTGGCTTTTAACCTTTTTCCTAAAAAGTAGCTAGATTCTTTTTTAAAGCAAAATCTTATATTTTGTACACAGTTCCTGGTATATAAAACAAGATGATCTGTTCTGGGCCTCTTCTCTAGTTACCTTGAAAAGTTTACAAACCACTGAACTAGAAAAATTGTCCCTTTGAATTTTAAGAATAAAATGCATTTTTATTAATCATTGACTATATAACATATTAAAATAAGACATTTCATTGCATTATATTTTTTTCCTCAGTAGTTACAGCCTTATATCTGTGTATTGATGGAGTAACTTTTGATGTAATTTGAGGTTAATGTATCTTATACTACTTTCAAATTAATGTATTCTGTCAAATAGCTTATTGGTAAATTGATACTCTACTAAATTAGTTTTAGAATTAAAGAAAATGTTAAAGAAGATCACTCAGTACACTTAAATATAATTTAGCATTATTATAAACTTTTGAAAACATACAAGACAACAGAGAGAACAGTATGCTGCTACTGCTGCTAAGTCGCTTCAGTCGTGTCCGACTCTGTGCGACCCCATAGATGGCAGCCCAGCAGGCTCCCCCATCTCTGGGATTCTCCAGGCAAGAACACTGGAGTGGTTTGCCATTTCCTTCTCCAGTGCATGAAAGTGAAAAGTGAAAGGGAAGTCGCTCAGTCGTATCCGACTCCTAGGGACCCCATGGACTGCAGCCTACCAGGCTCCTCCATCCATAGGATTTTCCAGGCAAGAGTACTGGAGTGGGGTGCCATTGCCTTCTCCGAGAGAACAGTATAATGAACTATTATATGTCTGTCACTCATGTTTAAAAATGACTAGTATTTTGCTTATTTTGTTTAAACAGATGGACATTTATTTATTACATTTGAATTTCTAAGTTCTGGGGTTTAAGGTCCAAATGGATCAAATTGGATTCCTCTGAAAAAACAACAAATTGGATTCCTCTGAAAAAACAACAAAGGAAGGGAAAATCATTTTTAGTTATTTTCTAAATCACCATTAAACCTGGTAATGTTTTATTTAGTAGGCTCACCATTTAGGAAAAAGTAGTATGACTTGTATGTCTTATTTTATATGTAATTCATAGATAGATGGAGTTCTCTGTGTGGAGTCCATGACTTAAAAAAATGACTAGTGAAGCAGTCAACCAGAACCAACACTTAGATTGAGATGGGAAGTAGATTTGCAATGTTGATGGGGATTTTTTTTTAATATATTCTGCCTCCCGTATTTTGAATGTGTTTATTCTTATGCATAATTGAATTCTGATAAGAGTTAGTTTTCTAATTGTAACTTATACTTGTCAATCTTCTTTGTCCTGTGTAATTTTATTGGTTGTGAATTTAAGCTTTGCTGTTTAGGTTTACTTATATTTTGAGGTCTTATAGAATGTAGTGTCAGATTTTGGTGTAAGGAAAGTAATACATTTTAGGAATTTTGAAACAAGTAAATTTTGTAGAGGTTTTTTGTGTTTCTATACTGTAATTGAATTAATTGACAATTATTAATTAATAAATGCAGTTTCTGGTACATGCTTAAGTTGGATTAATTAATTTTTGAAAATTTTTAGGTCAGTAAGATTTTCTTTCCTTTGCACCTGTACCATTGATTTTGAAACAGTGTGATAGTTTTTTAAACCTGTAAACTACCCTAAGTTAAACTAGAGTCCATTGTGTTCATAGTATGTACTGAAAAGTTCTGTTAACTGTTTTTTCCTTTAGTAGGTAGTACTTCATCTTCTGAGGTGATACTTGTGAATCATTGAATTAAAGGAGACCTAGGGTCTTGACCACTAATTGTTGAAAATCATATATGGTGCTTAGGTTTTTGACTTTAAGAGTTTGGAAGTCATTTCCTTAGGCTATAGTGAATTACGTAGTTACTACTTGGACTTGCAGTCTACAACAGTTATTTATTGAGTGATTGTTGAATTGGTAGTTTGTATCCACTGTTTTCATGCATTTAAAACAACTTTGTGCAAGGACCTGAGTTGTTATGGGATCCCCCCACCCTGTAGTTGATATATTATTAGGGTTAGGCTTCTGGCATCTTGAGGGCTTCCTTGGTGGTTCAACAGTAAAGAATCCACCTATAGTGCAGGAGACACGGGTTCAATCCCTGGGTCGGGAAGATACCCTGGCGAAGGAGATAGCAACCCACTCCAGTATTCTTGCCTGAGAAATCCCATGAAGAGAGGACCCTGGCAGACTAGTCCATGGGGTTGCAAGAGTTGGACACAACTTAGCCACTAAACCACCACCACTTTGTTGTTATTCAGAGGAATAGGCATGTACATACTGCACTATATCTGTCCTAAGATACCAATTTTAAAAACTTTAACACCTCTGAACTTGGGATGAATTTTATAGTGGATATATATTCGCATTGGTTTTACATTCTTAGTGGCATGTGAAATAATGGTGCATTTTATAGTTGATAGTGTCAGTATCAGTATCCTCAATTCAGTGAAATATGGTAATCATTGTTCTTACTCTGAGGCTTGGTAGTAGTATCCTTGAAGACTGGTTTGTCGATTTAAATGTTATTGAAAGTAGAAAAGATTTTATTAACTTCTGAGTTTCAGCTAAGTTGTTTCTTTAGAGGTGAGTATTTAAATTATAGTTTTTTTAAAAGTCCATGAACTGTGCATTTAAAAAAAAATTATTTCCCAAACATCTGGTGTTATTTTTGTATAAATGGGAAATAAAGTCCACCTAATTTTAATCCCTAATTTAGCTGAAAACAAGTTGAAAACAGTGTATTTGATTTTGTAGTGTCATCTTCTGTACTTCTAGTTGAAATTTTTGTGAATAAAATAGATTGGATATGGTTTGATGACAGTCAGCTGTTCAGGTCCATAGTGGTTTGCGGTCATCTCTCATTCTCAGGTTTGTCTGGGATCAGAGAGGATCTTGGTAGTCCTCAAAGATTTTGTACCAGTCTAGACCTCTGTAGGGTCAATGTTTTTTTAAAAGTTTTTACTTTAAGGAGAATGTTTATAATGATGGAATTTACATATTTTGAAAAGTGTATTCAGTAATCAAAGTTTACAAACTTCCAGCTATAATGGTAAAATGTCAGAGTTCCTTAGATTCTTTGCTTATTATTGGCCTCAGTGATATAATATGTTAGTGTATTGTTGTGCACCTGTGTGTGTGTGTGTGTGTGTGTGTGTGTGTAGGTTTGAGGAAGGAAAACAGTTATAACAGAATATGAATCAGACTATTGGCTACAACTTTATGGAATTGAAGGAAAATTTTATTAACTTTCTGGTTGGTGGTTTTGATTGAATTGGGTTGTTAGTTATTTGTTACTCTTGCTTTGAGGCAATACTTTGAAAAAGCAGAAGCTTTTTGAATTCTCTTTAGAACCTTGCAATCACAGAGAGCTGTAAAAGCATCTTTAAATATTTCTTCTAGCCCTAGTTATTTTATCTATGTAGGGACAGTTTTTTTCATATTAAAAATTTCCTTTTCCAATAATTTTTCCGATATACTGTCCAGGTATTGCATTTAGTTGTCAAGTCTTTTTATTGTTGCTGTCAGTCGCTGTGTCATGTCCAACTCTTTGTGGCCCCACGGACTGCAGCATGCCAGGCTTCCCTGTCCTTCCTGTCCCCTGTTCTTCACCATCTCCCAGAGCTTGCTGAAACTCACTGTCCATTCAGTCGGTGATGCCACCCAACCATCTTGTCCTCTGTCATCCTCTTCTCCTGCCTTCAGCCTTTCCCAGCATCAGGGTCTTTTCAGATGCTCCAGCTCTTCGCAACAGTTGGCTAGAGTACTGGAGCTTCAGCTTCAGCATCAGTCCTTCTAATGAATATTCAGGGTTGATTTCCTTTAAGATTGACTGGTTTGGTCTCCCTGAAGTCCAAGGGACTCTCAAGAGTCTTCTCCAACACCATGGTTCAAAAGTATCAATTCTTCAATGCTCAGCCTTCTTTATGGTCCAACTCTCACATTCACACATGACTACTGGAAAAACCATACCTTTGACCAGATGGACCTTTGTTGGCAAAGTAATGTCTCTGCTTTTTAATATGCTGTGTAGGTTGGTCATAGCTTTTCTTCCAAGGAGCAAGCGTCTTTTAATTTAATGGCTGCAGTCACCATCTGCAGTGATTTTGGAGTCCCCGAAAAATAGTCTCTCACTGTTTCCATTGTTTCCTCCATCTGTTTGCCATGAAGTGATGGGACCAGATGCCATGATCTTAGTTTTTTGAATGTTTGAGTTTTAAACCAGCTTTTTCAGTCTCTTCTTTCACCTCATCCAGAGGTCCTTTAGTTCCTCTTAGCTTTCTGCCATAAGGGTGGTGTCATCTGGATATCTGAGGTTATTGATATTTCTCCCAGCAGCCTTGATTCCATCTTGTGCTTCATCCAGCCCGGCATTTTGCATGATGTACTTACTCTGCATATAAATTAAATAAGCAGGGTGACAATATATAGCCTTGACATACTCCTTTCCCAATTTTGGGGCTTCCCTGGTGGCTCAGATGCTAAAGCATCTGCCTGCAATGCAGGAGACCTGGGTTCGATCCCTGAGTCGGGAAGATCCCCGAAGAGGGAAATGGCAACCCACTCTAGTACTCTTGCCTGGAAAATCCCATGGCTGGAGGAGCCTGGTAGGCTCCAGTCCATGTGGTTGTTGTTCCATGTTCGGTTGTGTTGCTTCCTGACCTGCATACAGGTTTCTCAGGAGACAGGTAAGGTGGTGTGGTATTCCCATCTTTTGAAGAATTTTCCACAGTCTGGGTGATCCACACAGTTAAAGGCTTTAGTATAATCAATGAAGCAGTAGTAGATGATTTTCTGGAATTCTCTTGCATTTTCTAAGATCCAGCAGATGTTGGCAATTTGATCTCTGGTTCCTCTTTAGTCTTCTTTAATCTGTGCACATTTCCACAGCCTGTGTCTTTTATGACATTAACATATTTGAAGAGTATAGTTCCCCCCGCTCTTATTTTTTTATATAAAGTTTCCTGTTTTAAGTTTGCTCGTATTTGCTTGTGATTAAACTCAGGTTATGTATTCTCTGTGTTTCTGTACATCCAGATAGGTACATGATGTTCTGCCCTTCATTTAATGTTAATTTTAATCACCTTGTTAAGGTATTATCTGATTGCTCTAGTCTGTAGTTACTTTTATCCCCTTTGCAGTTTATAAGCAGTATATGGGGGAGACACTTTAACACCTTGTAGTCTCCCTGCTCTTTAGAGACATTTCCACTGATGATGCTTGCCTGAATCAGTTTTTACTGTGTTGAAAATGACAGTTGAAAGATTGTAGTAGAGTTTTGTTTTTTTTTTTAATACAGCAGCACATTTCTATAGTTTCCAGTTAACTATAGAAAAGTGCTGCTTGGCATTTTACTATAATTAAGAGCATTCCTCTTCCATTTATCTACCTACCTACCTACCTACCTATCTAGCTATCATATTTCTTTCAGTGGTTGATCACTTATTATCATCCTTAATGATTTTGGTGTTTAGATTGTCTCAGATTTACCCAGTGTAAGGCTTCTCTAGCTTGGCCATAATGTCTTTATGGCCTTCCCTCATTTTTTTTTTTTTAAGCACTTCTGTAGTTTTTGGCATAACAGGATGTTCTAGGTTCATCTTTTGCATAACCTGCCCCAGCCTTAGAATCATCCATTTCTTTGAGAAGTTCTGGTTCCTTTCGATACATACCTTGTTTTAAGGAATGTACTATGACTGTTAGTCATATCATATTTAAAGTGTTGGAATAATTTATTTTGGATACTGGCTTGACCTTTTTTCTCTTTCTAGTGTGTGAAACAACAAATTATAATACATAGTTTAAAATTTTATGTACTTCCCTCTTTGGGAATCAAAATGAGTTTTTAAATATATGTTGGTTTAGTCAAAAGCAGAGTAATCTGTGCCCGAGTAGGTTTGAATGTTGGATATTTTAGTTTACAAAAACATTTTATTGCTTTTAATCAATTAACTGGTAAAATTTTTCTCTCTGAAATGATTGGATTGTATTTCATTGTACATTGGCTGTCTAGTTGTCTTTTGTCTAACCCTCCAGAGTGGAATTCATAAACATTTATGGTCAGCTACGTGTACTTAATATAAAATATTGTAAGCAGGAGAATTCTTACAACAGAGATAACCTACTTCTTCCATAGGGTAAAGATCCTTCTAGAATGTTATTCTTGTGTATATATACACTCTTTCATTTTGCAAAACAAAGCCCTGTATACAAATTTTGTGTGTAGAACATGGTGCTCAGTTGCATCTAACTTTTTATGACCTCATGGGCTGTAGCCCACGAGGCTCCTCTGTCCATGGAAATTCCAATATTCTTTCTTTTGTCACCTGTGGTTTTGGTGGAATTGTCCAGGCAAGAATACTGGAGTGGGTTGCCATTTCCTCCTGCAGGGATCTTCTCAACCCAGGAATTGAACCCCGGTCTCCTGCATTGGCAGGAGGATTCTTTACCACTTGAGCCACCTGGGAAGCTCCAAATAAAACATGGTATAATTGATTCTACAATTCAGTGGGAATTGATACTTAAAATTGTTATATAAAATGAAAAATATTATCAGATTAAAATTATTCTTAAAAATTCTTCAGGAATTGTGCCTCATTAACTACAGTTCCACTGTTTTTCTCTCTAGTGGAGAGAAATAATTTCTTCAGTTGGGCAGCAGATGAAGTAGTTGACTTTTGTTTAAATGACCTTTAGTATTAAAAGCACATAATTCTAGAATCACATTCAGCACAGTGAAATATAGAGAGATGCTATGATAATAGAGACTACCTGAGGGAACAGTCTTCTCACTTCTCAGTTTTTATTTGCTGGCATTTGCTTACTGGACTAATAGGAAGAATTTCCCTATTTTTGTTGAAAAGAGGTACTGTGTTTGAATTTGTTTAAGTGTATACAGTGTGACTTCTCTGTGCTGTACATTTTAATTATCTTTATCCCACAAAGTTTATCATTACGTGCCTTTCCATATCAATGGGTTGTGCTGTTTAAAGACTGTTGCACTGTATAGATTTTTCTGTAGTTATAATTTCCCAGGAGCATTTATATATAATTTTTCTGAATTATAGACAACATTGCTTTTGTATATGTTCTTCGTCCTATATCCTTGATATATTCTTTGGATAAGTTCCTAGAATTGAACTGCTTGGTAAAGGGGATGCACAATTTAAAAAGGCTTTTGATGTGATTTTTTTTTGTTTGTTTAATTACTGTCAAAAATGTTATATTAATTTAATTTTTTAGATATGTGGAAGAATGACAGATTTACTATCCCTTAAGCACATCAAAGTGTTATCTTTTTAGTATTTTCTATTCTGATCTGTAGAAGACACCTGTAGTCATTTTGATGTTTTATTTTATATTTTTTTGAATAACCAACGATGTAAGAATTTTCTTATATTGTTGTTAATTTCTATGATTTATTTGTTCATGTCATGTGCCCCCCACCACTCTTTTTTTCCACTTTTTTCCTTAGAGGTATAAAATGTCCATTCAAGATATCAATTCTACCTGCCTTTGCAAATTGCATTTGTTTTTAATGCATTGTCATTTGTTTTTAAACTAATTTTAAAAAAATTACCCTTGGTATTATGCTTAGAAAGACTTTCTTATTTCTAAGATTATAAAAATATTTACTGTATTCAAATTCTGTCATGGCTTCTTTTTTCAACATTTAAAATTTTAATACATTTGTAAATTATTTTGAATTGAAGTATGAGATTGCTTGTTTTTTAATATAAATTTGTTATTTATTCTCCCTTAAATGTTTAAAAAATTATTAGACTTTTTCAGGCTTTTTAGGTTTATAGAAAAATTGAGTGGAAAGCACAGTTTCCATATCCTTACCACTGCACACTCCCATTTCTCATATCATTGACATTTTTATTAGTGTGGTATATTTGTTACAGTTGATAAGCCAGTATTAAATTAACTAAAGTCTATAGTTTATTTTAAGATTTGCTCTTTGTGTCAATACATTGATAAACTTGACATACATATTTGTTGCTTTGACAAATGTATTCACTGTTACAGTATCATCCAGGATAATTTCACTCCCCTAGAAATCTGTGTTCCACATATTTATCCCTCTGTCCTTTTCACCAAACCCCTGGCAACCACTGATCTTTCTGCTTTCTCTTGCTCCACCTGTTCTTCTCTTTCTCCCTCCTCCTAAATCCTTGGGAACCAGTTATCTTTTTATTGTCTTTATAGTTATGCCTTTTCCAAAATGTTATATAGTTAAAATCTCAAGTGTGTGGCCTTTTCGTATTGATTTCTTTCACATAGTAATATGCATTTTGCTTATCAAAGATAAGGTTTCTCCATGTCTTGTCATGACTTGATAGCGCATATCTATTTTAAGTTTTTAAAGACATTATATTTTAGAGCAATTTTAGATTCGCACCAAAATTGAGAAGAAGGTACCTGCCCTCACACATGCATAAACTCTCTCATATTTGGCACCTCCCATGAGAGCGGTGCATTTGTCACAGTTGATAAACCTGCATGAGCACGTTATCACCACCCAAAGTCCATAGTTTGACCTTAGTATTCACTCTTGGGTTTGTATATTCTGTAGGTTTGGACTAATGTGTGATGGCCTGTGTCTACCATTGTAGATAGGTACTTATATATATTCACAACACTATACAGAATAGTTTTACAGTCCTAAAAATCCTCTGTACTCTGCCTATTCACCTCTCTCATCTCCAACCCCTGGCAGTCACTGATCTTTTTACTCTCTGTATTGTTGTGTTTTCCAAAATGGCATATAATTGGAATCACATAGCATATAGCCTTTTTACATTAGCTTCTTTGAGTTAGTAGTATTCATTTAAGGTTCCTCCACATACATGGGTGTTTTTTGTTGTTGTTTTTAATTTTTTAAGTGTTGAATGATATTCTGTTGTCTAGATGTACTGCAATTTATTCATTCACCTATCAAAGGATGTTTGGGTTGCTTCCAGCTTTTGGCAGTCATGAATCAAGTTGCTATAAACATCTGTGTGCAGGTTTTTCTGTGGACATAAGTTTTCATCTCATTTGGATAAATATTGAGGAACATGATTGCTGGATTATGTGGTAAGAGTGTTTAGTTTTGTAAGAAACCACCAAACAGCTTTCCATAGTGGCTGTATCATTTTGTATCCCTACTGGTAGTGAATGAGAATTCCTGTTGTTTCATTTTTTGCCAGCAGTAGTTGTCAGTGTTCTGTATTTTGACCTTTCTAATAGATGTACAGTGATACCTTGTTTTAATGTGCATATCCCTGATGATATATGGTGGAATATCTTTTCATATGCCTATTTGCCATCTGTATGTCTTCTTTGCCAAAGTATCTGTTAAGGTTTATTTTTAAAAAATACTTATTTGGCTGCTTCAGGTGTTAGGTGTGGCATGTGGGATCTTTGATCTTCATTGTGGCAGGAGCAATCTTTAGTTATGGCATGTGGGATCTCTCAGTTGTGACATGCAAATTCCTTAGTTGCAGCTTGTGATGTTTAGTTCCTTGACCAGGGATTGAACTTAGCCCCCTACATTGACAACCCCACTCCAGTATTCTTACCTGAAAAATTCCATGGACAAAGGAGCCTGGTGGGGTACAGTCCATAGGGTTGCAAAGAGTTGGACACAACTGAGCATACATGCATGCACCCCTACACTGGGAGTGGGAGTCTTAGCCAGTGGACCACCAAAGAAGTTGCACCTGTTAAGGTATTTTTCTTAATATTTTTTCTATTAACTAGAATATTATTCATAGATTAGAGATGTCACCTATATTATATTGAAAGATTGAGGGCAGCAGAGGATGCGATGGTAATATAGCATCATTGACTCAAAGAACATGAATTTGAGCAATCTCTGGGAGATAGTGGATGACAGAGGAGCCTAACATGTTGCAGTCTATGGTTTCAAAAAGAGTTGGACACGACCTGGCAACTAAACAACGACAAATTGTAACTAAAAGCTAGAAAACTTTTCCTCAAGTTCCTTTGAGGGTATTTCTGAACTTCTGTACTTCCCTTACTCCTAGTGTTTGCAAACTTTAAATTTTAGCAAGAAAATAATAAATTTTTACTTAGATTTGAAGACTTCTGAAGTATATGTATCTTAGAGATTTCCAAATAGAAAAACTTTTGTAACAGGTAGAAATGATTCATCTCAGTACTGTTAGACTAATTACTTGTATTTAAGTTTAATATTTGAGAATTTTTCTGTTGTATGTGGTATAGTTTTGTGATCTTATAATTTAGATCTTTGTTCATGAACTGAGGAACTAGTTTGGTCCAAAACAGTGAAAGCACATGCAAACTACAAATGGAAAATGAGTAATAGATTGTGATAAGACTGATCTGTAGGATCAACAGAATCCGTATTTTCAACTGTGAGTCAACTAAAGGCTAGTTTTCCTCTAGTACAAGTTTTAATATTTTTGTATTTTTGTGTTTTCTCTTCTTGCCTACTTTAGTGCATCATTATTTTCAAAGGAAATAGTCTTTCAAGGGTGATAAAATACATCAGACATTTTAATGATATGTCTGGTATATATCTGAGTGAGCTATGTGTATTTTCAGATGAGTATGGGATCACTCTTGTCTGTTTAATGGCAGTCATTTTAACTACCACCACATTCTCCCAATTTCTTTACACTTTAATAGTAAATGATTTACTATGATTTAAAATACAGTTATCAAATTTTTATAGAAATCTACCTTTGTAGGTGCTTTAAATAGGAAAGACTTAGGTGTTGTATAAATTTTTGCTCAATTACTCAGTCTCCCAAAGACATTATTGTTCATCTTTTAATTCTCTTGTTTTACTTCAAGAGTATATACACTCTGTTAATATTGATTGGCTGAATGTGTTAAGTGTTCAGAGTAAACTCATTAATTCTTTATTTTCATGAAGTTGATCTTTTAAGAATAACTTGGATTTTCAGACATTGGCATGTTGAATAGACTTTTAGGAAATAGAGATTGGGATTATACTAGAATTTACCTTGTTTGTTTTTGTCTTATATTTGTATAGTAACTTGTTTTACTTTAGACTACATACTTTATGGTTTACTCCATGTTATACTCTCTAGTTTAGAAAACTCTAAAGGGAAAAATAGGACATATTTTGAATCCTAGGATGTTACTTTGTAGAAATATTTGTCATGATGATAATCTAATTTTTTTTCTGAATCTTTATGGTTACAGTCAGTGATGATAACTCTCTTCCGATGTATACAATGTAGATTCCCTGTGAAAAACAGACTGCATGAGAAATATAAAATACTAATACTTGAGACTCCTAAGAAAAGCTCAATTTGTGTGTGCAGTTTTCCCAGAGGGTGCCTTTTTTGTGTAGGTCACCTTTGAAAAAGCTTCACAGATACTACTGAAGGAATTGTAATTGAGAACTAGTTTCTGAAGAAGTCTTATTATTTGCTCACTTCTGTTGTCTTGGGATATCCTGAAGATGAAGTGTGGTGGACAAATGAAATAAAGTGAATAAACTGTGGAATGTTAGTCAAGATGGAATATGAGTCAAGAATTAAGATGTAGTGTGTGTGTGTGTATATATTTTTTAAGGAAAGTGATAATAACTGTGACAACCTATCATTTCAAAAATATCACCATACTGTACCTATATATATATTATTGAGAAGGCAGTGGCACCCCACTGCAGTACTCTTGCCTGGAAAATACCATGGACGGAGGAGCCTGGTGGGCTGCAGTCCATGGGGTCGCTAAGAGTTGGACACGACTGAGCGACTTCGCTTTCAGTTTTCACTTACATGCATTGGAGAAGGAAATGGCAACCCACTCCAGTGTTCTTGCTGGAGAATCCCAGGCACAGGGGAGCCTGGTGGGTGTCCGTCTATGGGGTTGCATAGAGTCGGACACGACTGAAGCGACTTAGCAGCAGCAGCATACATACGTTAACAAATATGTCAGTACTTTTGCTTATGGTTTTAGTTAGCCAAGTATGGTAACTAATCTCTTTTTAAATTGGGTCTTATCTGACAATATTAGTTCTCCTGACCCTAGTAAGAAGCAAACAACTAAATAGCTGAAATAGATGTTATCAGTTGAGTTCAGTCGCTCAGTCGTATCCGACTCCTTGCAACCCCATGAACCGTAGCATGCCAGACCGTAGCATGCCATCACAAACTACCGGAGTTTACCCAAACTCATGTCCATTGAGTTGGTGATGCCATCCAACCATCTCATCCTCTGTTGTCCCCTTCTCCTCCTTCCCTCAATCCTTCCCAACATCAGGGTCTTTTCAAATGAGTCAGCTCTTCGCATCAGGTGGCCAAAGTATTGGAGTTTCAGCTTCAACATCAGTCCTTCCAATGAACACCCAGGAC
>SJYQ01011862.1:6116-21423 GCA_006410935.1 Redunca redunca
TATCACCATGTTAATCAAAAACTCATAAAATGGAATGATTTATAACCATTACTCTTTCTTACACAAATATTATTTATTATTGAGTATTTGATTTAATACACAGTGAGGACCTTAAGATTTCACTACAGAGACTGATATAAACATTATACTAATTCTTCATCTACATTCAGGTCCAGTTTTATTCATTTCTTTAAAGCAAAAAGAAAGCATAAATGTAGAAAATCTTTATTCAGTTATTTACTTCCTCTTTTTGGTAAAAGAAAAAAAACTAGGCTGAAAATGAATCATGCTAAAAAAGCATGCATGTACGTGCTCAGCCCAAGTCTTTGCAACCCTTTGGAATGCAGCCCACCAGGCTCCTCTGTCCATGGGATTCTCCAAGCAAGAATACTGGAACAAATTGCCATTGCCTTCTCCAGGGGATCTTCCTGACCAGGGATGGAACCCATGTCTCCTATATCTCTTGCACTGGCAGGTGGATTCCTTTACCACTGAGTTACCTGGTAAGTCCTGGTAAAAGAGCACCTGTTGCTAAAATATAATTTTTCTTCTTTCTTAGCAATTTTATGAATATGGCAATATTAATTTTATCTTTTCCTTTTATTCTCATGAGATTTTTCCATCTTCCATTTTAATTGTATTCCCATCAGATTTTGCATTAGAAAACATCTATAAATATATTCAAGATTTAGGTGTCATTTAAAAAGGATATACAAGTACGTATACATATAAGCATATATACTATTTACTCACACATATATGTAAAAATTCAAAGGGGAGGAGGAACAAAAAGTTTCTTTGTAGAAGAGCAGAGGGTGGGGGGATAGACAGTCACATGAACTCATACACTTTACCACTTTCCTTGAAGGAGATTTTGAGGAAAGAGGAACAAGAACATTTTCCACATATAAAGTCAAAGGCCTGATTGCTTCTGCCCAAAGACATGGTTTGGAACACTACAAAATACAGCCACCTAAGAGGCTAATGAATTCCACCAAGAAAATATCAGTAGTCAACTTACTACTAAAGAGGATTTCAACCAACTCCTGGTCCTCTGAAATTAATACAATTATAATAAAGAAAGTAAGTCCTTATTCTTAGGAATTAAAAAAAAAATTAAACTTTTTACCATACTAAACTATTTTATTTTTCCATCTAATTTTTGTAAAAATACCTTCAATAAACATGTATGGAATTCCTATGTGGCTGTAACAATCTAGACAGACAAGGTCACTGGCCCTCATGAAACTTATATGTGTATGTATTTGTGCATAAACAGACAGGAATATAACTGAGTATAATCAAGATATATTAATACATATCATTCCAATGCTCTAAGATAGTTTTATTTAGCCCTAAAAAAGCAGCTACATATCCTCACTTAATCCTCATGGTTATCATANGCTCTAAGATAGTTTTATTTAGCCCCAAAAAAGCAGCTACATATCCTCACTTAATCCTCATGGTTATCATATACAAAATTATATGACTGATTGTACAAATCATAATTCATGTAACTATTTTCACATTTGAAAATTAGGTTACCAGAAAAGCCTTCTCATGTCAAAACTACAGAACTATTCTTTTGTACAAACATATATACAAGGGGCTTCCCAGGTGGCGCTGGTGGTGAACCCACCTGCAAATGCAGGAGACATAAGAGACGTGGGTTCAATCCCTTGGTTGGGAAGACCTCTTGGAGAAGGAAATGGCAGCCCACTCCAGTGTTCTTGCCTGGAGAATCCCATGGACAGAGGAGCTTGGTAGGCTACAGCACATGGGGTTGCAAAGAGTCGGACATGACTGAAGTCATTTAGCATGCATGCACATGAGTATAAAAATGTATCAAATATATGCACACTCATAAATATACATATAAACCAGAAAGAACTGTTCTGTTGGAAGAATGTATAATTCTGATACTTAGTAGTAATCTAATATATTATCTTTAAATATCAAGAGTAAAATGATCCTGTACTATTCTATAAATGGCCTCAATCAGAGGCAATATCTAGAGAAAAATGAAACTGATTTAGTCAAAGAAGAAAATTATTATTTTTAATAAAAACTCAAAACCTTTAAACAAGAAATATCATAGCTGATAGTTTTGTTGGAAATTATATTATGAACAGCAGAGTATTAATGTTAAATGTATCTNGCATTAAATGGAATTTTTATAGTTTCCATTTAGAATATCTACATTATTTATTCCCCAAGAACAAACTATCTAGAACCTACTAAGAATCACTAATTATTTGTACCTCTTAATCCTCTTTACCTATCTAGCCCCACTCCATAAGTATAAAGTAAGATACAAGGATATAATTATAGCACAGAGAATGCAGTCAAGATCTTATTAAAAAAAAAACTTTATATGTCTCCAGGGGATCTTCCCGACCCAGGGATTGAACCTGGGTCTCAAGCATTGTAGACAGATGCTTTACCGTCTGAGCCACCAGGGAAGTCCTATATGGAGTATAATCCATAAAAATACTGAAGCACTATGTTGTACACTTGAAGCTAATATAACACTGTAAGAGGCAGTTATACTTCTATTAAAAATCACTAGTGGTACATGACTGAAAAGACAAAAGCAGTTTGTTTTTCATCTTTGTTTCTTTCTGTGTCAATTCTTTCTATCCATGTGTGACCCTGGTCTTTTATAACCACCACCATCCCTTAAGGCAAAAATGTCCATAAAGTTCTTTTATAAATTACTTGCTATTTAAAAATCCTGTTATCTTTTCTTCTTCCCTCCTGCTCATACCCTCTTCTTGCTCTCCTGTCTCTTTCCTTTCACATTTGCTATTCTATTTTGCTCTTGCATCTCCTTCCAAGGAAAAGAGCACAGCCACTAGACTGTAAACAGTCCTGAAGCAGTAAATGTGGTATGCATCTGAATCTGGGAGAAAGGCTGAAAGTCCCAATTTAGGGCCTGGAAATTTGATTTGAGGCAATTAACAAATGTTGTGCTGGAGATAGAGTGCCTACAAAACTCCTAGAGAGATAACTTTATATCCTCATAACCTCTGGTTATGGTTTCCCCCAGCTCTCAGTGGGAATGTGAGCTCTTCAATGTGCATATATCACAGCTAGTAATATTTAGTGATTTGATATGTTTACTGATAATCTGTAATGTTAACAAGCTTGAGGAAAACAAGTCCTTTATTCCCCACCTCCAAATCTGGAACCAAATGAGTAGACAGGAGGATATAAATGGAGTTCAAAATATCAGTGCTAGTACCATAACAGTTAAATTAAGCACCTTAACTTGGATCTCCTGCCACATGGACTTAAGAAATCTCTCCCCTGCACTGAAAAAATATATTCAATCATAGACAGTGATGAGACAACCAAAGGTCTCTCCTGATTGCTCTTATTAGGAAAGCTATGAGTATAATGCTAACTGAAAAAAAAAAAAAAAAAAACTGGTTTAAATAAAAATTAATGAAAAGATAGGCTAACTTGGAAATACAGCCTTTAAGTAGTCTAAGCCAAGATTTTTCACTCCTTCTCCAAAATTTACCTACCAAACAGTTTTCCTTACTAACTTAATGCATAATAAGTGAGGAAGTCCAGAGAGAGACCAGTAAATTTACTCTAGCAAAAGCCCTTGGACATGGAGAATGAGGCAAGGAGAAATGGAATTACAGGAATGGTATCATAGGAACACAACAATTCTAAATCAGTGATTTGGGGAGTAGAACAAACCCGGATGATACATAAAATTTAATGTTTATCAAAATTTCTTTATCGTCACATAAAAAATTTAAAAACCTTAGTTTTGCTTCTGGTCATGATGGAGAAACTGGAAATATACTTGCCTTCCTGTCATAAATAACTCAAGAAATGGTTAAAATATATCAAAACACTGTTTTCAGACACTGGTCAACAATAGGCAGTATAGGACTGTCATGTCTGAGAAAAGGGAAACTAACAAGGTACCTTTACAACTGGGCCCTGGTTTTTTCTAGAATTACTTTCAACATCATTATGTAGGAAGTGGGGCACTGAGTTAAAGAGACAGAAGTCAAATTGCAGAGAGACTGAGGAGACTAAAATTTGTGGAAGAGGAAGAACAAAGAAAGAACTCCAGAAATCTGTGTAAGTTTTTGTCAAGGTAGTTGCAAAGAATTGGCTGTACAGATGAAGAGTGAAGCTCCACAAGACTGGGCAGAGAACATGAACAATTCTCAGAGTATACAGTGAGGAGATGTCCAAGTTACAGAAAGACTATGAAGAGTCCTCCTCATAGTTCCACAGACCAAAAAAGTCAAACCTCCGTAAAAGAGTTACATTAGCCTTAAAGTAAAGACATGGGGCTTCCCAGGTGTTGCACTGGTAAAGAATCTGTTTGCCAATGCAGGAGACGTGGGTTCGATCTTTGGGCTGGGAAGATCCCCCAGAGTAGGAAATGGCAACCCACTCCAGTATTCTTGTCTCTAGAATTCCATGAGCAGAGAAGCCTGGTGGGCTACAGTCCACGGGGTCACACATAGTCAGATACTACTGAGCGACTAAGCACACACACACACAAAGACAACTTTACACTCACTCTAACAAAAAAAATGAAAGCCCTGAATGATCAAACTGATTTCACAAGTAACTTGACTGCACGGCCCAAAATGTCCATTACTCTTTAGAGAAAACAAAATCTAGTCCTTAACTATGTAAAATTAGTAATGCTGAATATTCAATTAAAAATTACTAACCAGTAGTTGAATCAATTAATATAAAGACACAGAAGGGACCTTGGTGATACAATTACCAGGTAAAAATTTTAATGCAGTTGTTTTTAGGAATTTTAAGAAAATATAAACAAAAAGTGATATTAAATCAAACTGTAGTTAATCTATACTGGAATCCTCCTGAGTAAAATGGTACACACAAATGGTACATATAACAAACTAGATGAATCTTGAACTCATTATGCTTAAAGAAATCAAGCACAAGTAAAGTATCTTAGGTGAGTCTATCTGTATGAAGTGCTGGAATGCAAAAGCAAATCTACAGCTCTAGTTCTCAAACGGGCTAAGTTTTGCTCCCTGTATTTCACTGACATTCCTGGCTGGGAGGGGTGGGTGCAAATAGAAACTTCTATGGGTATCTAGTGAACAGAGACCATGAAAGCTGCTAAAAAAAAATCGTACAATGCACAGGACAGTTCTCTCTGGCCATAAGCACTTTTTACCCAATCCACTTACTACTTGCTACTACTGAGGAAAATAGGAAACACCAAGTTTCATGTTTACAAAANACACCAAGTTTCATGTTCACAAAATTCAATTACAACTGATAACAGTTCATATCTAAATCCTGAAATTCTTTGTTATGGTAAGTACTATAATCTTTTCATACTTGATGATATTGTATAATTGGTTTCTCAAAAGATTACTATATAGAAGGAGAGATTATACTTATTATCACAGATAATGTAAAAATAAAGAACCTCCATTTAAAGGATAAGAAAAATGTAAGTTCAATATAAATGCAAAGAAAATCTATGCAAAAAACTTTTAATACTTCTTTCTGAATGCCTATTTTATACAGAATATCATAAACAGCTTCTATAAAAAAAACAAAATAAATGGAAGATTTAGTAAATTAACTTTCAACAGATTCCTAGGCTTAATTTGGTAAGTCACCCATCTATTAGACCGAATCTGATTTGTGAAACATTTGCTTCCAATTTGTGTTTCTGCTTTTCTTCTTCCATGAAGATTAATACAGTTATGCCACTTTATTCTTAATATTTACAATATTTAAGGAAAGACTGTGGAGTAGTCTCCAAGAAGTAACTGAAAAGATGCTTTAATTCTCTATATTAGTTCTCCCTACATTTCTAAGTGTGAGAGTATCTAAATTATAACACTGTCTTTATTTGGTTTGAACTGTGAGTTCTTAAACATATGATATCTATATTTTATACAGATTATACTTTACTTTAGAATTCTCATATCACTTTTCATTTTAATATGTGATAATTAAGCATGTACTATAGGAGGTTATCAGTGAAGAGTTTTTTAAAAAATGAGCAATTCGTTCTCCCTTATCACTTGCACCTAAACTAGCAGGTGATTTACTTCTGCTAGTTGCCATTGATGTTTGTTTCAAACATGCAAGAAGTACATGAAGAGTTTTACCATTCAAAAGAAAACATTTATTCTGATTTTAAACTAAGTATCTCAACAACTACAGTTCAAGATTTATGACATTGGAAAGGAACCATAATCATATTTTCCTATTCTCTCAGTTAACAGGATGATGCCAAACAAAAGCAATTTACCTTTTATCTGCAGAAAATAAATTTTAATTCCAAGGGAAGAAACAATACAGAAAGAAAAAAAATGAGAAAGTGCCTAACTTGACACAAAACCCTAGATAAATATTTGATAAAAAAGGAGAATTCATCACCAAAAATATTTATAGACTAACTATATGTGCAAGACATAATACAAAGAATTTCAAAATCAGAACAAACAATACCTGTCATCATGCTGCATTACATTTTATGTAGTACATATTATTTTTCAAAGCACTTTGATTTTCTCATGGGATTCTATTTTTGGTTGATTAGAGGAAGAGCAGTAATCCTAAATCTTACATAATTTATCAGACTAGGAATAAAAGCAACCCAACCTACTCATTTGTTAATTTGGCAATTTTCATTCTTTTATTAAAATGTAGTTGCTATTATAAGTCATCCCATTCTCCTTTTTCTCTTAGGCTCATTTTTACTTCAGAACATTCATAAGTTTACTTGCATCAGGAGTTACTAACATGTTTGAGGCTTTCAATGAATAGCCATTAGAATTTCTAAGATAAAATAAAAGCAATCACTGCCAGGGGCCTGGCCATCAGTGATCTTGTGAATCAATGCCGTGCTTCTGCTGGCCCTGTTAGGGATGAGAGAAGCATAAAGGCAATGACAAAACAACATACTTCCTACTTTGAAGATATCAGCCCCAACAAAGTAAATGTATTTCTGAGTACATTTCTTTCTTGATAAAGATGGAAATTCTACAGTAATAAGGTAGATAGGATATAGGCATGAATTAGATTGCTGTTTTTTTATAATTCAGCCTGAATAAACTTTATAAAATAAAAAATAAAGTGAATGGAAGATGCTAGAAATGGAAGTAGGAAGAGCTTATTTCTCATTTTATTAAGTTATGTCTTACCAGTAACCAGAGTGTGCTGGCCAACTCAAGGCATTTTTATTTCTCAGTATGGAAGTACTGAATTTCCCTTCCTCCCAAAAGAAAGAAGTCCCCATCCTGAACACACCAAAATGGAACACTGAAGAGCACACTCACTGATTAGTGATGTAATTAATAACCCCTGGGAAACCTATTTGAGCTTCAGTTCAGTTCAGTGGCTCAGTCATGTCCGACTCCTTGCAATCCCATGAATCGCAGCACGCCAGGCCTCCCTGTCCATCACCAACTCCCAGAATCCACCCAAACTCATATGCATCGAGTCAGTGATGCCGTCCAGCCATCTCATCCTCTGTTGTCCCCTTCTCTTCCTGCCCCCAATCTCTCCCAGCATCAGGGTCTTTTCCAATGACTCAACTTTTCGCATGAGGTGGCCAAAGTATGGGAGTTTCAGTTTCAGCATCAGTCCTTCCAAAGAACACCCAGGACTGGTATCTTTTAGGAGGGACTGGTTGGATCACTTTGCAGTCCAAGGGATTCTCAAAAGAGTCTTCTCCAGCACCACAGTTCAAAAGCATCAATCCTTCGGCGCTCAGCTTTCTTCACAGTCCAACTCTCACATCCATACATGACCACTGGAAAAACCATAGCCTTGACTAGACGGACCTTTGTTGACAAAGTAATGTCTCTGCTTTTGAATGTGCTATCTAGGTTGGTCATAACTTTCCTTCAAAGGAGTAAGGGTCTTTTAATTTCATGGCTGCAATCACCATCTGCAGTGATTTTGGAGCCCCCACAAGATAAAGTCTGACACTGTTTCCACTGTTTCCCCATCTATTTCCCATGAAGTGATGGGACCAGATGCCATGATCTTCTTTTTCTGAATGTTGAGCTTTAAGCCAGCTTTTTCACTCTCCTCTTTCACTTTCATCAAGAGGCTTTTTAGTTCCTCTTCACTTTCTGCCATAAGGGTGGTATCATCTGCATATCTGAGGTGACTGATACTTCTCCCAGAAATCTTGATTCCAGCTTGTGCTTCTTCTACTCCAGCATTTCTCATGATGTGCTCTGCATAGAAGTTAAATAAGCAGGGTGACAATATACAGCCTTGACGTACTTCTTTTCCTATTTGGAACCAGTCTGTTGTTCCATGTCCAGTTCTAACTGTTGCTTCCCGGCCTGCTTATAGGTTTCTCAAGAGGCAGGTCAGGTGATCTGGTATTCCCATCTCTTTCAGAATTTTCCACAGTTGATTGTGATCCACACAGTCAAACGCTTTGGCATAGTCAATAAAGCAGAAATAGCTGTTTTTCTGGAACTCTCTTGCTTTTTCGATGATCCAGTGGATGTTGGCAATTTGATCTCTGGTTCCTCTGCCTTTTCTAAAACCAGCTTGAACATCTTGAAGTTCAGGGTTCATGTATTGCTGAAGCCTAGCTTGGAGAATTTTGAGCACTATTTTACTGGCATGTGAGATGAGTGCAATTGTGCACTGGTTTGAGCATTCTTTGGCATTGCCTTTCTGTGGGATTGGAATGAAAACTGACCTTTTCCTTGGGTGTCTCAGACTTTCTGTTTCATATAGGAAAGGAATTATGAGTTAATCTGTAGCAGTTCACTGACATGCTAACTGGCATTTGGTTTTAACCACTGCGTGACTCTTTCTCCAACTCCCCTTCCCTTTCTTATCTTCTACACAGGAACGATAAGTTACTGTACTAACACATTTCTTCCTACTTTTCTCAACTCTCAGATAACAGAAAGATGATATTTTGGAAGAAAAATTTTCATGTTAGTTGATTTATGATTATCAACATATGTGACATATATACATAAATAATACTTATCAGTTTTTTAAAGGCTTTTACATTTTAATATGGTGACCTTAAAAATGTGTACAAAGAAAAGTAACTGAACCAAATGGTGCCTCAAGATTCTTATTTACAGACAAAAATAAATTGTCTAATAGCTAACATTGATGCCAAGGAACTAACAAGAGGCAATTTAACAGATGAGGAAATGCTAACTGTAGCAAGGAGGATAAATCTAAAAGTTGAGAGACAAGGTGAATGTCAGCATGTGCGCACAACTAAAGTGATTTCTTTCCACAACAATGAAATGATATCTCAGAATACTGCATTGCAAATGACTAAAACAACACCTATCAGAATCAGTGAATCATTACCTGCAAATTGAAAAAGCAAAATGGCAAGTATATGAACTCTTGCCTTTAAAACAGCTATTACTAGCTTAAACAGCTTAAATGCATAATTACTAGCTTAAATGCATAATTTATGTTCAACTTATTGAACAGTGTTTAACGAGGAACATTACACTCAATTTAGTTTTGTATCTGCTAGAAATATGTCTGGCTCTATTATTCTCACAGAGGTTACAGGGACATCATCAGTATACTCCTTTAGGTACTATGGAAATTTGGACATGCTTCTGATTTCCTCTCCCATTTTCTGCTGTTCTTCTATAAGTATAGGGTCAGTGAAACATCTGCAATATCAGAATGACATAAGTATGATTCATATTTGACTCAAAATGTGTCTATGTAAAATCCCTTCCTGTGGTACCTCTTGGGCTATCCACTGACTGGCTAGATCATTCTGTCCTGCTTAACAGAATCACAGTAATGTCAGGACCACTATTAGTAGGAAGTATTAAATATTGCTGTAAAATTGAGAAAAATGTCTTATTCAAACATTTGGGTTCTAGGCACTAACAGAATGTTAACTAGAAGTTGCTGCCCAGTATGGTGGGAAAATGTGAAATTAAATAAAGAGACCTAAAATTGTATTAAACAAAAATAGGACATGTGACAGTAATTGGGCCTTGTAGATTATAGGGAAGTCATTAGAGGGTTTCAGTTAGAGGAGTAAAAATAATCCAACCACATTTCAATAGCATTACTCTTGCTGCTGTGTTAACAAACTGAACAGGTTACTAAAACAGTACAGTGAGAGATGAGAGTAAGTAGTGGATGAGAGAAAAGTGGTTTTGTTTGAGGTATGGAGAATCAAGAGCATTTGTAACAGAAATGGCTCAGCCAGTGAAGAGTCTGCCTGCAATGTGGGAGACCTGAGTTTGATCTTGGGTCAGGAAGATCCCCTGCAGAAGGAAATGACAACCCATTCCAGTATTCTTGGAAATATCCTGTGGATATTTTGGAAATTCCCATGGTTGGAGGATTTTGGATATTCCCATGGATGGAAATATCCCATGGATATTCTGGAAAATCCCATGGATGGAGGATCCTGGAGGGCTACAGTCCATGAGTTTGCAAAGAGTCAGACACGACTGAGCAGTTTCACTCACTCACAGATGTGGGTTATGAAGAGAAAAAGAGTCAATAAAAAGTCTTCAACATTATTGCCTAAAGAAATGGAAGCACAAAGTTGTCATTTCTTCCCTGGTGGCTCAGAGGGTAAAGCGTCTGCCTGCAGTGTGGGAGACCCCGGTTTGATCCCTGAGTTGGGAAGATCCCCTGGAGAAGGAAATGGCAACCCACTCCAGTACACTTGCCTGGAAAATCCCATGGACAGAGAAGCCTGGTAGGCTACAGTCCATGGGGTCGCAAAGAGTTGGACACGACTGAGCGACTTCACTTACTTACTTACCAAAGGAATAGATTTTGAAAGAATATCAGAAGTTTATCTCAGACTTGTTAAATTTGATATATTTACTAACCACCCTAGCAAAGGTATCAAGTAAACAGATATGAGTACAGAGTCAACTAGATACACAGGTTAAAGATATAAATCTGTGTATACTGGACAGTGTTTTAGTCATAATACTAGATGAAATCCCCAAAAGAATACACTCACAAAAAAAGACAACTGAGAACTGAGGGGCACTCCAAAGTTTAGAGTTTGGAGAGGCCTGAAAGACCTGACAAGGATGAAGAATTTGCCAGAAATTCAAGGGGGTGGAGGGAATAATCAGATAATGTACTTTCTGAAAGCCAAATAAGAAAATGTTTCAAAAAGCAGAGGCATCAAACATGTTAAGCTTTCAAGAGAATTCAAGAGAACACAGAAACAGAATAACTACAACACTGCTGCTGCTGCTAAGTTGTTTCAGTCGTGTCCAACTCTGTGCGACCCCAGAGACGGCAGCCCACCAGGCGCCCCGTCCCTGGGATTCTCCAGGCAAGAACACTGGAGTGGGTTGCCACTGCCTTCTCCGATGCATGAAAGTGAAAAGTGAAAGTGAAGTCTCTCAGTCGTGCCTGACTCCTAGCGACCCCATGGACTGCAGCCTACCAGGCTCCTCCGTCCATGGAATTTTCCAGGCAATGGTATTGGAGCGGGATACCATTGCAACTACAATACTAAGATTAGACAATTCCTTGAAGGAATTTTGCAGTGGGAGGACAGAAATGGAACTGTAGAGAGGGGAAAGCAAGTTCAAAAGAAGATATTTTAAATATGGAAAAACTAATAGCATGCTGGTTGGCTTATGGAAAAGCTACAGTGGACAGCTCTACCAAGCTCCCATTCCCTAATCCCATAATCCCATGAAAAAACAATAAGGAAAAAGGGAGAACTGTTAGAAGCAATATCTTTGCTGAGAAAGAGGATGGAATGTATTGTACAACTGAAGAACCTGGCCTGTTTAAGTAATATTTGCAGTTTCATTCATAGTAATGCACAACCTAAATTGGTACAGATGTAACTGAGTCAGCCAATATGTATCAGGAGTATATGGAAGCTGACAGCTTCTATTTCCTCAGTTTGGGGCGGGGGGGAAGGAAAACAGTTATCTGACAGGAAAGATTGGGAAGAGGTGAGGAAGGGTCGATTAATGAGAAGATTTGAAAATAAGTCATTGAGGAGACTGGGAGAGTACACTGAACTGGGGACACACCGTGTGGCTGCCTGGAAGCACTACGGGCTCACTAGAGGTTAACAACCATTCTGCAAGTGATCTTCTGGGCTAGACAGAGAGGCTATTTTTACTCCCTTTTCTAAATCACTTACAAGAGTAGAACAGGGAATAAAGTTATACTCCTCTGAGCTTCTCAGGGAACTATCAATTTAATCTTATTTTCTGATTTGTCTGCCTTGGTCAGTTTCAAATAAAGCATATTTTTTATCAAACTACTTTGAAGAAACAAATTATCTAATATGGTAGTCACAAAATAAGATTGATGACGAGTCAATTTGCTGTTCAAAAGAAAAGATATATTTGTTTCCAAGAGAAACTTAGCAAAGATAGCAATGTTATTTAGAGACAAGGAAAAGGGTTGAAGGGTTGGGGCAGGGAGAACAGACCATGTCTTAACACCTCATCTTATCAGGGCTTAGTGAAGTAACTGAGAATCAGCACTCACAAAACATGTTGAATAAAGGAATGAGTAGATGAATAAATAATGAAACCTAAAGAAAGAATGTCAGAATACTTAAGACTGGCTGAAAGATTGAAAGTAGCATAGAAAAACATAAGAGTAAAGATTGGGTTCACTGAGAGATGCAAGTCAGTGTGAAGACTCCAAAATGATATTCTTTCAAGGGTCTCTTCTTAAAAATACTTAATCTTAACCCCACATCTCTGAATTAGGTTAAATAGAAAAACACACAGGCAAAATTGTAAAAGACAATATTAAAAGCTTTTAAAATTCCCTCGTGTTCTCTTTCCCTAACCTCTAGATAGAAAAAAAAAAAAATAGAATTTTTGCCTCTGTGCAACTGTGAGACACATAGTGTATATATTGAACACTGGATAGAAAGAAAAATGTTTATCAGTTGATGGCCTCTATTAATTGATTTAAGGTAAGTAAACATAGGGAAAGGTAAATGGCTTTATGAAAGAAGAAAAATGTCTTACTTGTCAATAATAACTGTGGAATCTAACCCAGTGAAATCAATTATATACGTTATTTTTTTCCAATGCAAGTTTGATGGTAATGCAAAGATCATGTTGATATCAAGAGTTAACTTCTCAAATTAATGGTTTAATATCTTCATATTTCACTTAGAATTCTCAAGTCTAAAAACTGCTTGTTTTTTTTTATTGCTCTTATGATAGGGTCTAAATACCTGAGCTTGAGGTACCTAGGCCTTATGATTAAACTTGGCTTACCTGTCTAAGTCTTATCTCTGGTCACGCTTGTCCTCACATATCATATCTCACACATCCTTGAACTACTTATACTCCTTAATTCAATTTTCTCCTTTTAATCTCACTGCTGGTTCCTGTCAAAAATGCTCTTTTAATACCCAGAAAATACCTCCTTCATGTCTTACATTAAACTTAATGTTCTTTGGAAGAGCATCTGCTTTATGAACTATCCTAGCACGCTACATTTTCTACTTAGTTCCTATCACACTGTCAGTTCAGTCGCTCAGACGTGTCTGACTCTTTGCGACGCCATGAATCGCAGCACGCCAGGCCTCCCTGTCCATCACCATCTCCCGGAGTTCACTCAAACCCATGTCTGTCGAGTTGGTGATGCCATCTAGCCATCTCATCCTCTGTCGTCCCCTTCTCCTCCTGCCGCCAATCCCTCCCAGCATCAGGGTCTTTTCCAATGACTCAACTCTTCGCATGAGGTGGCCCAAGTATTGGAGTTTCAGCTTTAGCATCAGTCCTTCCAAAGAACACCCAGGACTGATCTCCTTTAGAATGGACTGGTTGGATCTCCTTGCAGTCCAAGGAACTCTCAAGAGTCTTCTCCAGCACCACAGTTCAAAAGCATCAATCCTTCGGCGCTCAGCTTTCTTCACAGTCCAACTCCCACATCCATACATGACTACTGGAAAAACCATAGCCTTGACTAGATGGACCTTTGTTGACAAAGTAATGTCTCTGCTTTTGAATATGCTATCTAGGTTGGTCACACTGTACTACTATACAATTGTCTAATTACTTGACTGTGTTCTCTAAAAGGTCATGAATAGCTGACATTTAAAATTTTTTTGTTTTACTACATTTATATAACATTTCTATTTCAAGTCTCGATCACACAGGACTTACATGTGGCACAAGTATAAAAAAATATTAATCTGTTTAATAAAGGTCTGAGGAGGGCATGGCAACCCACTCCAGTATCCTTGCTTGGAGAATGCACAGGGACAGAGAAGCCTGGCGGGCTACTTCTACATATCTAGAATTAATTCATTGAAAATCACTAATACCCCTTTTAAAACAAACACAAAAGGTTCTGATAAGAATTATTCAGCATCATATAAATATTAGTTTAGTAAAGAATATGTGAAATAAGGAAAACTTACAAAGGAATAGACATAAATCTATCCAGATGTACAAACTGAAAGAAAAAATAGTATTAATGTCTTCAAATTACTTTATGTCTTTTTTTCAAAGTATAAAAAAACCAAGCACTAAAACATGGCACTTGATGATAAATACTTTACCTTGTTTTAGATCAGTACTTCTTGTAACACAGTCTGACAAATAGCAGTTTGGTAAAGGGTATGATGAAAACATTGGCCAAGGATATGGTTCATCACCCTAAAAAAGAAGCAAAACAGATGACTTTAGGAAGTAGTTTAATATCAAATTTTAAGACTTTTTGAAGTGACATTTAAATTGGCTCTTGTTTCACAAATTCTAGAGTTGTAACATAACTAACCAAAAGGTATCCTATAATTCAATATTCTAATGGATACTAACTAAAATGAAATATAGAAACATTAAATACTGAAGAGAAATATGATAATTCTATAATCAGATTGCTCACAAAGCTATTTCTCTTGTACTGTAATCATTTCAACTTCACCATTCTTGGTGTGAAGAGTCAAAACAAGTGCACTTTGTTCAACAACAACAAAAAAAACCCTTCCAGAGAAAACCAAACTCTGTGGATACTGATGAAAAAAAAGGTACTCAATATTGCCAATGAAATTCAACAAAATTAGTCATGTGGCTCAGATGGTAAAGTGTCTCTCTACAATGCGGGAGACCTGGGTTCAATCCCTGGGTCGGGAAGATCCCCTGGAGAAGGAAATGGCAATCTACTCCAGTACTATTGCATGGAAAATTCCATGGACAGAGGAGCCTGGTAGGCTACAGTCAATGAGGTCGCAAAGAGTCGGACACGACTGAGCAACTTCACTTTACTTCAATAAAAATTAAGGATCATGAGGGAGAAAGATTTTAAAAGTGAAAAAAATTCAAAGACA
>SJYQ01011863.1:0-50070 GCA_006410935.1 Redunca redunca
CTATACCCTGACCCCTAACCCCTAACCCCTAAGCCCAACACCCTAAACCCGACACCCTAACCCACTTCCTAGTCACACCCTCAACCCTATACTTACCCTTGAAATACGTACCTGCATCATCTTCATTTTTGACACCCACATGCATAATGAAAGACAAGTTTGTAATATTTCAAACATGGATTCAAGACCCATTAACCACATAAAAAATATATATATACTGTGATTAGAGCGTTTAAATCTCTTGCACCACCAAAATACCTCTCCACCACATATCCAATCGGTAACGTTGGAAAACATCTATCTCACACATTTTGTAACCTAGCAATCTAATACCCAACAGTAATCTGGGTAATTATATACACAAGATATATTTATTCCATAAATATTTCAACAAATTCCACTTTCTTCGATGGTTTCAATTGTCACAAAGTAGGATTAACGGCACCTGTTTCCACTAGGCTCCAAAGCACTGCACAAAGTGACGGTCAAACGCCATGCTCTCCCTTGAGCATGAACATCCTAACGACGACCACCAGAAAGGAGGTCAGCAAGGCTGATGTGACAGATTTTCCTGTGTTCCAATACAAGTTCGACCCAAATCCATAAAGAAAGACATACGCATAGGAAACTACACATTGAAAGCAAGTCTATTGAGATAAACATGGAACATCATTTGTATGAATCTTTAAGGCATAACTGCAGACATTCTTCAGACTTTCTTCAAATTCATAGAATGACAAGACAGTACGGCTACGTACAATCCATTCGGTTTTATAAACTATACATGAATAACCTCACAAGCCATTTAAAACCAGATGACAATTTCAAATGTCATGTTCAATGTTTAATAGCTTCAATCTACAAACAAGACTGTAGGACAGAAAATCAAAATCGAAATACATGAAGTAAATCCTCAATAGATATGAAAACATCCCATGATAGTGAAGTCAATTAACATTAGTTATTAGGACTTTAATGCACAAACTCATCCCCAATTTGATGTCATCAGAATTCATATTTGGCAAAAAATATGAAAGCTGATTTTAACAGTCATGTTATTTTTCTTTGTACCCATAAAAAGAAAAACAAACATGAAAAAGTAAATCGAACTTGCAGACTCACATTTCCCAATGTCATATGTCAGCATACAAAGCAGCAGCATGTCAAGCTTTCTGACCCCACCATTCACATACGCACTTAAGTGAAATTGGATGAAATACCCCTGAATAAACACATACTTCTACGCTCAGTGTTTCGCAAGGCAGATAACGTTCAATGAATGAAACTGAGAGGGTAACAGCCAGGAAGGCCAGGGGTCTCCAAAGGGAGGAAATGGGGTGCAAGTGTCAGACAGTTGTTATCTGTCACTTCCGAGGCAGGAAGAAACAAGCTGTTATCTTTCTTCCCCTTCTCGATAGAAATTTAAAAAGAGGTTATCTCTTACAATTCTGTGTTGCTGTAGTGACACCTGGTTCCACCTGAACTTTTCTCATCCTCTGAGCTAACCGAGGCACTTTTCTTATGGGAATGTTTCCTTAAGCTATGTGAATGTACCATGTATTTACCCTAGACTCTGTCTTCCAGTAGGTTCTGCCTAAAGGCTCAGAACTGACTTGACAAACCAATATGCTTTACTCATACATGGCTCTCCTGCTCTGTGTAAATGAAGCTATATATTTGCTCATATCAAGCATTCTATGGCCCAGGATGGCTCACCTGTGCCATGGTTATCTCCATGTGTCTCGTGGGGGAGGGGCTGCTGCCGCTCCTTTCTCTAACTAGTAGTCTGCTAGTAGCTAGAGAACATCCGGCTAAAGGTGAGTAGGGGGCACTGTCTCTGCCCCCTTCTGATGTCTATGTCAGAAGCTCTCTCTCTTTTATGCTTTAATAAAACGTGACACAAAAGCTCCAACTGGTCAAGCCTCGTCACTGGCCCCGGGTTGACTTCTTCTCATAAGGAGCCCAAGAATTCAAGCATCTTTCGTGGTTAGACAACAACCTTTCAAAACAATGGTCTTTTCAAACAATGATGATGAGTGATGCGTATGCATGTGCCAGCGAGTGAAATGGGACCCATATGTCAAACCACACAAAGATATGTCTTCCCTCACCAGACACAGAACACAATCAGGCCTTCATAGGCATCGACTCTCCAACGATGAAGTCATACAGATATGGGTGTAAAATATCGCAATAAATTCCAAAGTTCAAAAGTGACGGATACTGACTTTCGCCGCTGGCGCTGTTTACGTCGTCTCGGTTATCTTAGCTGTGACAGTGCATCGTGTGCTGTGCTAAGTCACTTGCATTGTGTCCGACTCTCTGGGATCAGATGGACTAGGCCCCACCAGGCTCCTCTCTCCATGGGATTCTCTAGGCGAGGATGCTGGAGTGGGTTGCCATGCTCTCCCTCAGGAGATCTTCCTGCCCCAGGGAGCGAACCCATGTCTCCTGTGTCTCCTGCATTGGCATGGTCTGCATGTTCTTTACCACTAGCACCACCTGGGAAGCCCCAAGACACATGAACATCAGTGGATTTGGGGATCCACGGGGCATACACAGAACCATTCCTCACACAAAACTGAAGAATGACTTTGAAATCTCAAGCAAAACATGAGTATACGTGTTCACAACCTTCATGTAGCAAGGGTTTCTTCGATCTGAAAACTGGCATCGATGAAGGACTGTGTGAAGCATATGTCAAAGTCTATTTGGCAAACACAGCCTAAGTTGGCTATATTTAGTCCTCAAACGAATGAGAATGTCATGAGTAGGGGTCGTTTCAAATAAGTAGCATGTGAAGCTGTTTACACTTGTTGTGATGCGTGGTATACCACATTCACACATTTCAGTAGCATGGGTGCAAAAACTATACACTTCTCAGGGGAAGCTTCTACATGGACTGTTGGGATCAGAGCTCTAACTCATTCAGACATACTTTTACTTTTAAAATGATCCTGCATGATAAGCAAACAAAACACTGGATGAACACCTGGACGGTGAGCTCTGTACTAGATGATTCTAAAGCTAGTAGATGGAATGAGCTGATGAGGAAGACTGCAAACGCGTCATCTTCAACTTGATCAAACTGCTGATAGTCAGACAAGTGAATGAAAGGTGAAGCCTGTTGTCATTAAATCAGTTTAAAAGAAATAGAATAAAACAAGTTAGTAAATCTTGTTTTCTTAATAAACATTGTATTATTTCTGCACAGCTTTTTACTGGCATTAATAGAATACCTTCAATAATAACTTGTCACAGTGAAACGGATTCACAGTCTATATCGACTCACATCTATAACGGATGCCACAGATGTTTGATTCTATTGCTTGAATGAATACAACTTATGTGTCTTCACAAACTACAAACACTACTAACATAATAGGTATTAAAAAAACCTTGAGTGACATGAGCGTTAAGACTTAGTAGAGTTGCTCTCAACAATACTGATACTGTTGTTCACTCTAGCCATAGTACTGGAATCTGTACATTAACACCCCTGCCAAAGAAACTGAAAGGATAGAATAATAAAGGAACCTCATAACTATATTCCTACTGTAAACATTCACCACTACGCTTTCTTTTCAACCAACTTTCGTATTTGGTCTACTCTAACCTCTTCTGTGTTCACTTTATGCTATACTTATTGCTAACAGTAAAATTACCATAGGAGCTCTAATCAATTTTTTTTTACTTGCAAAGCTAGTGACAGAACCAAGGGCCGATATCTACATCAAACAGGAGAAACGCAATGGAAACCGTACAAAAGGCTGTGCTTTTTCTGGATGTTTATTTCAGAAAGCTGGAATTGGATGACTGCAAACAAATAAAACTAATAATGTATTGATACATAATATTAATAATATACAGTTGGTCATTCTTTTTTCTATTCTGCCACAGCTAACTGACTGGAACTCAGTTGTAGTAACTACTACTAACATAAGACCCTCACCAATAAGTGAAGATACATAGGAAAATCCATAATAGATCTAAAAACCATCAAAGATAAAGTGATAATACAAAAATACAGTGACATCTTAGTTGCTATAAGAAACAGGATGATGATGAAAGCAAAGCCAACAATCCTGTGCTGGCCATGGAAGCCCGCGGCTGTCATGAGTGTTGACTTGCATCCTTCATGTGAGGCTGTTAGCAGCGCTTTGTACAATCCGGAGGCTTGCAGCAGTTGTAACCTCCTGAACATACTGAAATAAAAAGGGTTTCCAGAATATCCTGACGATTTCCATCTACTAGGCTGTGGTGAGCTCAAGCAACACATACTCCAGAGGACAGAAGACAGACAGGTTGGGAAGACGTCTACTGCACTTAGGGAGAAAGAGCAGGTTGCTACTCAGCCCAGTACAAGTGTAGAAGCAACACCTCAGTGATTCAACCTTTAAAGACGCAATACATATGGGAACGACTGGAATGAATAAACCTTCAGAAGTGCCTTCTCAGACCTCCCATCATAAGCAGAAGCATAATGAAAACACTGAGTTTTCATGGTCTCACACAAAATTAGACTCACTTATGACTTTGCTTTGAGAAGAGTTGAACTACTCATTGTTAAAGAGAAATGATGCTTTCTGCTCTGAAGATGTGTGAATCATTCGTTGGGTGCGGTGAATAAAATACTTAAGGATCTAATGCATAAAAATGCAGTAGGCAAAGCACAGAGATGTTTTTCTCCCTTTCTCAAAGGATGGAAAATTTTGTATTTGCACTGATTTTATGTCTTGACTTCATGTACAATTATATATTGATTTTTTAGTTGAAATACAATAGGACTGAAAATATTGATATAATACTAATAACTCATGTTGGTATGTGTGGTTGTCACATAGGATTCACAGGAGATTTAAATTCATAGTTGTCAACATGAAGGATGAATGCTATTTAGCATCTTCGTGAATCTAGACCACGAATGACGAGCTGTCCTCAACATACGTCACTGAGGGAAATACAAGGATGATAGGCAGAATACTAAGCTTCGACTCATGGATATCTAAGCGTGGCTCACAGTACAGATCAGATTTTCAACATCAGGGTTCTTTCAGTGTCCTTGAACAGCATTTGTTCCTCTGTATCAGAAGAAAAAATCTCATGAGTATCAAACTTGTTCAGATAAAACATGTGTATGAATTGTTATCTTCCTGAACCAGGGATCAAACCCACATCACTTCCACCTCCTGCATGGGTAGGCAGATGATTTACCGACGGTGCTACCTGAGAATCGACATACCTTTCAAGGACCACTGCCATCAGTTTCTACTGTTCCTGACCAAAGCAGGGGAAACAACATTGGAAGAAGTACTCATAAGGGTACTCATAGGAAGTACTCACAAGTCAAGTACTCTCGTTATTACTGGGACAAGTCAGTTCCTCCAATGATGATGGGTATAACTGAAAAATTATTACAAATGCATGGGATGTGATGTCTACATGATAAATGTGTTCCTCTTATACTATTGCTTCGGGGATGCCAACTTCAGCATGAAGGACTGCACTTCGAGGGATGCCTGCTATTCCAGCTCAAGCAACAGATAGTGAAGTGCAGATCATTGTCCTTTGTCAAAAAGAATCAGCAGTTGTCAACATATGTAACATGCCAGAGTAACCCTTGGAATGGAACTCTAAAAACAGGTTAGGGCCTCTTTTTGCCAAGCCCTGCAATAAAATACAAATCAGAAAATGAAAAATAGCATCGGTTTTGTCAGGACTTCCTCATCTTTTCTTTCTCGATAGCAGGAAGCAGACACTGAGGCCAGAGGACTGCAGGATTTCATTGTGAACTAACGTTGGGTGGGGTGGGAGCTCATCACTCTAGTAAGAATGTGGCTCCATTAAACGGACTTTCATTCACTTCATGTACATAGAGTTCTATAATCCTTCAGTAAGGAATGCAATAAGCTATACTTCCTTATACCTTCACAATCTCTTGGTTCACAAGAATGTCCATTCCTAGTCCAGCATTTATACAATGAGTGTTACACGTAGTATTAGTGTATAAATGATGATGAGCAATGACAGGAAGCTTATGTATGCTCTGTTTGAATTCTTGATTTTTTTATATAATTTTTTTATTATACTCACAGATGTGAGTATGTTAGTGGCATGGATAAGTACACGTTGAGTAGTGCTATAACAACTCATCATGTTGGCACAATAATTATCATGGTGACTATGTCTTTTTCATATATTCCTTTTGAGATTCTCTTCCATTATACATGATCATAAGATATTCAATAGTTTCCTAAACGGTACAGTAGGTCCTTGTGGCTTCTTTCATTATATAGTACTATGTATTTGTTAATAATTCAAACAAAACTGGCACACAAATAATAGCTCAAAGTTAGAACCCATGCAAGTGTCCGTTGGTGGTGACTGAATATGCAACACAGGGTATATTCAGGAGCTTGAACGGTATTCCACCATACAAAACAGTACATGAAATGGTGCTGCCACTCTGCAAGACGTTACAGAAATGACTCCAAAATGAACGCGTGGAGTAAATACATAGTTCAACTCCAATTCATGCTCTGTACCCAAAAGGTCTGGGAAAGGGGGCTGAAAAAATGTATACTTCTTCAGGCTCACTCACAACAGCATGATTCACACTGGCAAACAAACAGAAGTAATCTAAGTGTCCATGGCAGCCAAGTCCACAAACAAACTGTGGGATACACACGGTGGAACCTGATTCAGCCCTCAAAGTCAGTAATTCTGACAACGCGGCAATGTGGACAAACCTTACGGTCATTATATCAAATGAAATAAACCAGACCGAAAAGAGGACAAGCGTTCTGTGATTCCACTCACGTGAGAATCCAAGCAGGTCAAGTCTGCCAGGAAAGGCAGAAAGTGATGCCCACGGATCGAAGAGAGTTCACGTTCGACGGACCCCAGGTTCCCTTGGGAACACTGACTTCCCATGATATCTCCAGAACCAGTTATACAAATAATTGGAAGCTATATCCAGTCAAATGAATGTAGACATAATTTTACAGTTTACACCAAGCTCGCTCAAACTTCTCTACAGACAAAAGGCAAAACTGTATCTATGGTACCTCAGCTTTGCTTAAAACTCTATCTACAGTACCTCAGTTTTGCTTATAAAATTTAACAACAACACACTAAAGTCTATCCCAAAAAGGATAGAAAACATATATAACATCAGCTGTGAAAAATTAGAAATTTAAACTGTGAAAAACCTTATTCACAAAACTTAAACACAAGCCACAGAAAAATACACTTATAAAATACATATCTGATAAAGGATTGTACTCCAACTATACCAAAAAGTCTAGAACAATCTCATAAAAAATGTATAAACCTAAACACCTGGCCTACAAAAATATAAAGATAGTAAATAAGCCTATCAAAAATACTCAAAATCACATATCATTAGGAAATTACAAACTAAAATAACAGTGACGTAGCACTGCACACCTATTAGATCCNTCCAGTAAACTCATAAAAAGAGGGGGGCACAGCTTCTCTGGTGGCTCAGTGGTAAAGAATCTGCCTGACAATGCAAGACACTCTAGTTCGATCCCTTACCCCGGAAGATCCCACATGCCACAGAGAAACGTAGCTGGATTTTTCCACAGCTAAACAAGGCTCACCTGTGACCTGAATACTACATGTGTAACACTTACTAAACAGCTTTGAAAACGTGTCCAGACAAAAAGTATCACACAATTATACACAACAGCTCTACTTGTAATAACTAAAAACTTTCAAATATCGAGATGTCTTCAGTAGATGACTGTGTAAACAAATGGGGATACATCCAAAGCGAAGGGGAGCAAATGCTACCACAAAATATACCACCTCAGCATGAGAATTAGTTGGACCCAATTAACTTTTTTTTTTTTTTTTTTNGCTACCACAAAATATACCACCTCAGCGTGAGAATTCGTTGGACCCAATTCACTTTTTTTTTACGGGACACATGATCATCTCTGAAACCCAAGTTCAAGACAGCTCTTCTGTGAGTCACATTTACCAGAGAAATCTCATTTCAAAGGAATCCTCTCTATATGCCAGATAGAAGGATGAGACACAGTCTTTTGAAACTCTGTTTTCTTTTCTATCAATAGGGAAAGCTAATCCGTAAATCTGTACAAGAACCATACCCTTCCTTTCTTTTGGTTTTATTTTTTTAATATGTGTTTCTTTTTTCATTTGGCTGCGCCAGGTCGACGTTCATTGAGGCGAGCCAGATATTGAGCTACAGCATGCAAAGTCTCCGTTGTGGCATGGGAGATCTGGTTCTCAGATCAGAGAATGAACCTGGGCCTCCTTCTTTGGGAGTGTCCAGTCTCAGCCACTTGACCACCAGGAAGTCCCTGGTTTGTTTTTAGATGAAGATGGTATCTAAGGTGATATCTTGGGCCATTTCAGTCACTGACTCAGTTTCCTGAGTTTCTCCAAAGCATGCACAAGGTGCACATTATTAAACTGGTTTGCAAAACAAGTAAAGGTTGTCTGCTACAACACTGTATGCTTACCAATATCTAAATGGGAAATGGCATGTTATTTATTTTTAATGACTATGGGGGGGGAAAGAATGCAGGATTCATACATGTTACAACATGAATAAACATTAAAACCATCTTCAGTGGAAAAAACAATCCATATAGAAAAAGCCACCCAGAACCCATATTCACCATGTCTGCTTTCGATTCATCAAGTTTGTCCAAATAACTGAAAATCTCAGTAACACCCTACATAGAGAAAACAGGATGAGGATGGAAAAAAAGATATATTCATACACTTGAACAATTGCGAAAAGTGGAAGTGGGGCTGTGGATTACATGATAATGTAGATACCATATGATTTCCCAGTTTGGGAGATTATGTGCTGGTTCTGCAGAAGGTACCCATTTTGGATAAAACACATAGAGTATTTTAGATGATGTAGTAAATGCGAGCACTTTTTCCCATTGCTAGGCATTTTCTGTCCATTTTAAATGACTGGAAAGTAAACTATGTTCCAAAACAACCATGTCAATACCACAAAAGAAATTTAGAGTAGACAGGTAGGAAACTTTCTTATACAGGCCAAGACTTACCCAGACAAAGTTCAAAGGAAGCTGTGATGCTCACTGCCCTTGAAGGAGTCCACGTGGAATAAAGAAGTACTGTATTGCAGGAGAAACAGATTTTACAGATAAAAATTTCCACATGACTTCACAAAAAGTTGTTAGACTACATTCAGTAAAGCTGAATCGTTTCGGATCAATTTACAATCATATTTATATGATTTACCTACCATTTACAGTCCAAAAATCACTTGCATTTCTACACACTAATAACAATCAGGAAAAAAATTAAGAAAATCCCACTTGAATAAAACATCTAGCAACAAACTTAATCGAGGACATAAAAGACCAGTAGTCAGAAAACTAGAAAGCACTGATAAAGAAACCAAAGAAAACACAAATACACAGAGAACTATTCCACGCTCACGCACTGGAACAATGAGGAATTAAAAGGTCCATTCCAACCAAAGTCATCGACAAATACACTGATGGCAATCACAAAATAATATTCAATGGCATTTTTCACAGAAATAGAAATATTCCTAATATGAGACTGCTAATATTGAACAGGACCTTAAACGGCCAAAAAGACTCTGAGAAAGAGGAACACAGCTGGAGGCATCTTCCTATGTGACTTCAAACCACATCACGGAGCTTTAGTGACCACCACAGTCACTGACCACCACAGGAACTGGCAGGAACACAGACCCATGGACTCCAGGAGAGAATAGAGAGCCCAGAAACGAACCCACGTGTACATGGTCGATTCCTGAAAATCAAACCAGGAACGAGCGAAGAGGAAAGGACAGTCTCCTCAAGAAACAGCGACAGGAAAATGGCGGCCTACACAGAAGAACATCAGTGGCCATCCTCTAGATCATCTAACAGAAATCTAACTGAAAACCCACCGTGTTGCACACGGAGCTCTTTCCCCCCTGAGTCCTCTGAGATGGACCTCCAGTCAGCCCTCAGCTGGACACAGGAAACGTCTACTCCGTCCTCATTTATCACTCTTGCAGCGCCTCCCTGCTGGCGGGCACTGAGGCAACCCTGCTCCTCTCGGCCTGGATGCAGCCCCATTATCGAGAAGCCTGAGCCCTGACGGTCCCAAAGAGACAAAGCTCCCGCCAGCTGCTCACGGAGCAGAGTCTAAAGGCGAAGCGTCCTGGGCCCGCGGGTCAGAGGGGGTTTGGCGCCCCCTGCGGGCCGCCGGAGAAGAGCGGGCGGCCCCGCACTCACAGACCTCAGAGGGCTCACCCAGAGGCAGCTCTGCTGCGAGCACTCAGACTGGAAGCCCAAACTGAAATGGAGCAGAATAGCTCCATGACCCTCCGCAAAACATGGCTAAGGAACACTCAGAGCCTGCATGGAATGCAGCCATATAAAGGAACACAACTGAGTCCGTTCTAATGAAGGGGATGAACCTAGAGAGTATGAAACAGGAAAGTCAGTCAAAGAGGGCAAAAGACGGAGTCTAGAAGGATGGGACTGACGAGTCTGTTCACATACATATGTGAGATGCAGACATAGAGAAAAGACTTACAGACAAGCGTGGGGAACGAGAGGGAGAGGGTGAGATGAATGGAGAGAGCAGCATGGATGCAGGTACCCCAACATTTGTAACTAGACTACCAATGGGAATTTGCTGTATGACTCAGGGAACTGGGGCTCTGTAGTAACCTAGAGAGGTGGGAATGGGTGTGAGGTGGGAGGGAGATTCAAGAGCAAGAGGACATAGGAACACCTATGGTTAATTCATGTGGATGTATGACACATCAAACCAATACTGTAAAGCAAGGATCAATCAACGAAAAAGAAATCACTGTTTAAAAAAATATGAACATAACCACAAACTTTGCAACAAGGTAATTCCATTTTAAAAACTATAAAAATTTTAGAAAACAAAAGATCTACATGACCTTTGATCTGGTGATCAGGCCTAACACACACACACAAAGTGTGAATATAATTTATTTAAAACATTGCCTTTTATAATTTTATACATTTACCCTGTGGAGGACCTTACTCGAGAGAACCAAAAACAAACTGTGAAATGAACCACTGACCACCCACCCTTGCCAGTCAACAGAGAAAAGAAAACACTTGCAGGAGCCATCTTACAACAGGAGGTCCTGGTAAGGAACAAGGAATGAACAAGCTACCACCAACCAGAATTCTGGAGAGGTCAGAAGGAGATGGGAGGCTCCAGTTCAGAGGTCCTACCAACCTCCCAGGATCCACTTCACTGGAATCCATCTCAGCTGAGTGATGAGTGTGCCCCCAAGAAGGATCCCAATTCAGAATGACTGGCAAGAGACAAACCAGAAACTAACCCAATGACCTGAGACTGTGAGCCACGTGGCAGAGCAGTTCTCTCCGTTTCCCTCACCCTCCTGCCCTCCGCCCCAGCAGCCCTTCCCAATAAAGCCTCTCGCTTGGATGGCACTCCTCTCCTCGGACAACTCCTTTCCAAGTGTCAGACAAAAACCCACTCTCAAGGCCTGGAAGGGACTCACTTCCTTCATCAAAAGCAATATCCAGGAGAAAGTATCTTCAAAACGCTATCTTGTAGAGAAGGAAATCGGAGAAGGCAATGGCAGCCCGCTCCAGTACCATTGCCTGGAGAATCCCATGGACAGAGGAGCCTGGTGGGCTGCAACCCTGGGGTTGCTACGAGTCAGACATGACTTCATTGAGTGACTTCACTTTCACTTTTCACTTTCATGCACTGGAGAAGGACATGGCAACCCACTCCAGTGTTCTTGCCTGGAAAATCCCAGGGACAGAGGAGCCTGGTAGGCCGCCGTCTATGGGGTCGCACAGAGTCAGACACGACTGGAGCGACTTAGCAGCAGCAGCAGAGAAGGAAATGGCACCACCTCAGTATTCTGGCCTCAGAAATCCCAGGGACATAGGAGCTTGGTGGGCTACAGTCCAACAGCAGGGCTTTTCTGAGGGGAGGAAACAGTCCCAGGGAAGCTGAGGTGCTCACCAAGGGCCCCAGAGCTTTCGATAGCACACCAGAGCTGCGGCTGAGGATTCCCAGCTGCCAGGCCTCTCGATCCTGGCCTCTGTCACTACATACATTCCACTCCACGGGAAATAGACAGGGAAACGGGAAACAGTGTCAGACTTTATTTTGGGGGGCTCCAGAATCACTGCAGATGGTGACTGCAGCCGTGAAATTAAAAGACGCTTACTCCTTTGAAGAAAAGGTGTGACCAACCTAGATAGCATACTGAAAAGCAGAGACATTACTTTGCTGACTAAGGTCCGTCTAGTCAAGGCTATGGTTTTTCCAGTGGTCATGTATGGATGTGAGAGTTGGACTGTGAAGAAGGCTGAGCGCCAAAGAATTGATGCTTTTGAACTGTGGTGTTGTAGAAGACTCTTGAGAGGCCCTTGGACTGCAAAGAGATCCAACCAGTCCATTCTAAAGGAGATCAGCCCTGGGATTTCTTTGGAAGGAATGATGCTAAAGCGGAAACTCCAGTACTTTGGCCACCTCATGCGAAGAGCTGACTCATTGGAAAAGACCCTGATGCTGGGAGGGATTGGGGGCAGGAGGAGAAGGGGACGACCAAGGATGAGATGGCTGGATGGCATCACGGACTCGATGGACGTGAGTCTGAGTGAACTCCGGGAGTTGGTGAAGGACAGGGAGGCCTGGCGTGCTGCAAATCATGGGGTCGCAAAGAGTCAGACATGACTGAGCAACTGAACTGGTATGCACCCAGCATAGGAGCACCACAATATGTAAGACAAATGCTAACAAGTATGAAAGGGGAATTTAATAATAACACAATAATAATGGGAGACTTTAATACCCCACTCACACCGATGGACAGATCAACTAAACAGAAAATCAACAAGGAAACATCATAAACTTTAAATGATACAATAGACCAGTTAGACCTAATTGATATCTATAGGACATTTCACTGCAAAACAATGAATTTCACCTTTTTCTCAAGCACACACGGAACCTTCTCCAGGATAGATCACATCCTGGGCCATAAGTCTAGCCTTGGTAAATTCAAACAAATTGAAATCATTCGAAGCATCTTTTCTGACCACAATGCAGTGTGATTAAATATCAATTACAGGAGAAAAACTATTAAAAATTCCAACATATAGAGGCTGAACAACATGCAGCTGAATGACCAACAAATCACAGAAAAAATTTTTAAAGAAATCAAAATATGCATAGAAATGAATGAAAATGAAAACACAGCAACTGAAAACCTGTGGAACACTGTAAAAGCAGTGCTAAGGCAAAGGTTCATAGCAATACAGGCATACCTCAAGAAACAAGAAAAAAGTCAAATAAATAACCTAACTCTACACCTAAAGCAACTAGAAAAGGAAGAAATGAAGAAAGTTAGTAGAAGGAAAGAAATCTTAATAATTAGGGCAGAAATAAATGCAAAAGAAACAAAAGAGACCATAGCAAAAATCAACAAAGCCAAAAGCTAGTTCTTTGAGAGGATAAATAAAATTGACAAACCACTAGCCAGGCTCATCAAGAAACAAAGGGAGAAAAAGCAACTCTACAAAAATAGAAATGAAAATGGAGAGATCACAACAGACAACACAGAAATACAAAGGATCATAAGAGACTACTTTCAGCAATTATATGCCAATAAAATGGACAACATGGAAGAAATGGACAAATTCTTACGAAAGTACAACTTTTGAAAACTGAACCAGGAAGAAATAGAAAATCTTAACAGACCCATCACAAGCATGGAAATTGAAACTGTAATCATAAATCTTCCAGCAAACAAATGCCCAGGTCCAGATGGCTTCACAGCTGAATTCTACCAAAAATTTAGAGAAGAGCTAACACCTAGCCTACTCAAACTCTTTCAGAAAATTGCAGAGGGAGGTAAACTTCCAAACTCATTCTATGAGGCCACCATCACCCTAATACCAAAATCACACAAAGATGCCACAAGAAAAGAAAACTACAGGCCAATATCACTGATGAACATAGATGCAGAAATCCTTAACAAAATTCTAGGAAACAGAATCCAACAACATATTAAAAAGATCATACACCATGAACAAGTGGGCTTTATCCCAGGGATGCAAGAATTCTTCAATATCCCCAAATCAATCAATGTAATATACCACATTAGCACATTGAAAAATAAAAGCCATATGATTATCTCAATAAATGCAGAGAAAGCCTTTGACAAAATTCAACATCCATTTATGATTAAAAACTCTCCAGAAAGCAGGAATAGAAGGAACATACCTCAACATAATAAAAGCTATATATGACAAACCCACAGCAAATATTATCCTCAATAGTGAAAAATTGAAAGCATTTCCCCTAAAGTCAGGAACAAGACAAGGGTGCCCACTCTCACCGCTACTATTCAACATAGTTCTGGAAGTTCTGGCCACAGCAATCAGAGCAGAAAAACAAATGAAAAGAATTCAAATTGGAAAAGATGTAAAGCTCTCACTGTTTGCAGATGACATGATCCTCTACATAGAAAACCCTAAAGAATCCACCAGAAAATTACTAGAGCTAATCAATGAATATAGTAAAGTGGCAGGATATAAAATCAACACACAGAAATCCCTTGCATTTCTATACACTGACAATGGGAAAACAGAAAGAGAAATTAAGGGGAAAATTCCATTCACCATTGCAATGAAAAGAATAAAATACTTAGGAATATATCTACCTAAAGAAACAAGAGACCTATATATAGAAAACTATAAAACACTGGTGAACGAAACCAAAGAGGACACAAATAGATGGAGAAATATACCACGTTCATGCATCAGAAGAATCAATGTAGTGAAAATGAGTATACTACCCAAAGCAATCTACAGATTTAATGCAATCCCTGTCAAGTTACCAACAGTATTTTTCACAGAACTAGAACAGATATTTTCATAATTTGTATGGAAATACAAAAAAAAAAAAAAAAAACCNAAAAAAAAAAAAAAAAAAAAAAAAAACCTTAAATAGCCAAAGCAATCTTAAGAAAGAAGAATGGAACTTGAGGAATCAACTTGCCTGACTTCAGGCTCTACTACAAAGCCAAAGTCATCAAGACAGTATGGTACTGGCTCAAAGACAGAAATATAGATCAATGGAACAAAATAGAAAGCCCAGAGATAAATCCACGCACCTATGGACACCTTATCTTCAACAAAGGAGGCAAGAATATAGAATGGAGAAAAGACAATCTCTTTAACAAGTGGTGCTGTGAAAACTGGTCAACCACTTGTAAAAGAATGAAACTAGAACACTTTCTAACACCATACACAAAAATGAACTCAAAATGGATTAAAGATCTAAACGTAAGACCAGAAACTATAAAACTCCTAGAGGAAAACATAGGCAGAACACTCTGACATAAATCATACCAGGAACCTCTATGACCCACCTCCAAGGGTAATGGAAATAAAAGCAAAAATACACAAATGGGACCGCATTAAACTTAAAATCTTTTGCACAACAAAGGAAACTATAACCAAGGTGAAAAGATAGCCTTCGGAATGGGAGAAAAAAATAGCAAACGAAGCAACTGACAAAGAATTAATCTCAAAAATATACAAGCAACTCCCACAGCTCAATTCCAGAAAAATAAACAACCCAATCAAAAAATGGCCCAAAGGACTAAACAGACATTTCTCCAAAGAAGACATACAGATGGCTAACAAACACATGCAAAGATGCTCAACATCACTCATTATCAGAGAAATGCAAATCAAAACCACAATGAGGTTACCATTTCATGCCAGTCAGAATGGCTGTGATCCAAAAGTCTACAAGCAATAAATGTTGGAGAAGGTTGTGGAGAAAAGGGAACCCTCTTACACTGTTGTGGGAATACAAACTAGTATAGCCACTATGGAGAACAGTGTGAAGATTCCTTAAAAAACTGGAAATAGAACTGCCATATGACCCAGCAATCCCACTGCTGGGCACACACACCAAGGAAACCAGAATTGAAAGAGACACGTGTACCCCAATGTTCATCGCAGCACTGTTTCTAATAGCCAGGACATGGAAGCAACCTAGATGTCCATCAGCAGACGAATGGAAAAGAAAGCTGTGGTACATATACACAATGGAGTATTACTCAGCCATTAAAAAAATGCATTTGAATCAGTTCTAATGAGGTGGATGAAACTGGAGCCTATTATACAGAGTGAAGTAAGCCAGAAAGAAAAACACCAATACAGTATACTAACGCATATATATAGAATTTAGAAAGATGGTAATGATAACCCTGTATGCGAGACAGCAAAAGAGACACAGATGTATAGAACAGTCTTTTGGACTCTGTGGGAGACGGCGAGGGTGGGATGATTTGGGAAAATGGCATTGAAACATGTATATTATCATATGTGAAACGAATCACCAGGCCAGGTTCGATGCATGAGGCAGGGTGCTCGGGGCTGGTGCACTGGGATGACCCGGAGGGATGGGATGGGGAGGGAGGTGGGAGGGGGGGTTCAGGATGGGGAACACATGTACACCCATGGCAGATTCATGTCAATGTATGGCAAAACCAATATAATACGGTGCAGTAATTAGCCTGCAATTAAAATAAATAAATTTCTATTTTTTAAAAAAAGAAAGAAAACAGGACTGAATTAACCTTAAATGTGTTTGCACAGCAAAGGAACCCTAAATGAAAGAGAAAAACAGCCTTCAGAATGGGAAAAAAAATCTGCAAACAAAGATGTCACAAGGAATAAAGATGGGGTACATAGACACTATGAACCGTCACTCAGCCATAATAACCAGGAAAGGATGACATGGGCAGCCTCAGGGAAGAAACTAGACATGATCACAGCAAGTGAGGTCAGGGGGCCAGGGAGGGGTATTAGCATAAGATATCACTTGTATCTGGGATCTAAAAATGGATACAGATGAACTTCTTTACCAAAGAGAAACAGTCTCACAGACTCAGAAGAGAATCAATGGTCCCCAGAAAGAAAGAAACAAAACTGTGGGACAGTTCAGTTCAGTCGCTCAGTGGTGTCCAGCTCTTTGTGACTCCATGAATCGCAGCACGCCAGGCCTCCCTGTCCATCACCAACTCCCAGAGTTCACTCAAACTCATGTCCATTGAGTCAGTGATGCCATCCAACCAGCTCATCCTCTGTCCTCCCCTTCTCCTCCTGGCCTCAATCTTTCCCAGCATCAAGGTGTTTTCAAATGAGTCAGTTCTTCGAATCATATGGCCAAAGGGTTGCAGTTTCAGCTTCAGCATCCATCCAGCCAATGAACACTCAGGACTGATTTCCTTTAGAATGGACCGGATGGATCTCCTTGCAGTCCAAGGGACTCTCAAGAGTCTTCTCCAACACCACAGTTCAAAAGTATCAAATCTTCGGCGCTCAGCTTTCTTCACAGTCCAACTCTCACATCCATACATGACCACTGGAAAAACCATAGCCTTGACTAGACAGACCTTTGTTGACAAAGTAATGTCTCTGCTTTTGAATATGCTGTCTAGGTTGGTCATAACTTTCCTTCCAAGGAGTAAGCGTCTTTAAATTTCATGGCTGCAATCACCATCTGCAGTGATTTTGGAGCCCCCCAAAATAAAGTCTGACACTGTTTCCACTGTCTCCCCATCTATTTGCCATGAAGCGATGGGACCGGATATGGGACAGGGAGTAATGAACTGATTCAGTCTAACATAGGGAGGCTAATATTATTAAAAAAAAAAAAAAAAAAAACTATCCACCAGGAACCACTGTGTAAACAGGAATCCTATTCAACACTGTAGCATCCTATATCGGAAAAGACCCTGGAAGAGAAGATATACACATCTACGTACAAGTGAACCAAGTTGCTGTCGATCCAAAAGGGAAAAAAAAAAAACCCACAACCTTGTCATTTACCTACATATGCAAACTGAAATTAGGGAATAAAAGTATCAACAAGGGATCAGAAAGGCTGACTCTGCGGCCCTCGGGACAGGGGGCCCGGACAGGGTCACAGCCCTGGGGCCTGAGCTGGTTTTGGTCCCGAGACTAGAGGGTCTCAGTGCAGGTGGATCTGGGAGCAAGTGCGGGAAATGTGACCCCGATGCACCTGGGGTGCCTCCTGCCCTCTGCCTGAGCATCCAACCTCCAGATGCCGGCAGGACCTCCTGCAGAGAAACCAAGCCTACATCACCCCAGAACCTCCAGGCTGAAACAGCTTTGCAAGGTCGTCTGGCCACTCTGTGTCCCCTGGGCTGGGGTTCCTACGTCCAGCCTCCGTCCTTAGGGTCACCCCACCTACAGATGACAGCACCCTCTGCAGAGTGGTGTCCAAAACTGGGGTGTGTCCTGGGGACCCTGTGTGAGGGGGAAGGAGAAACGAGGCTCAAGCCTTGGCACATTCCACTCTAGCTGCCAGTCCATGAGCAGTTTTCCGTGAGACTCAATGCCTGCAGACCAGAGTGGGGCAGGAAGCAATGCTGGTTCCTTCGAACCGTCTTCCAGAAAACCAGCTTAAACCTAGTGCTGTTGGGCTCTTCATATTCACAAGGCCTGCGGGGCTGTAAATTACCCCTCCCTTCCAGTCATGTCCCGGGTAAACCATCAGACAGGAATTCAAACAGGGCCACCTTTCAGGAAGACAATGTCAAGAGGTAAACTGTAGTCACTCCGTACGGTATCGCAAGGCACCAGGAAGACTCCTCCCGCTCACTACGCAGTTCAGCTCAGTTGCTGTCGTGTCCTCCTCTTTGCAATCCCATGGACTGTATCACGCCACTATGTGTTAAATCCACACAAATCGAAACTCCCAAGAAAAATCCTCTCCCACAGGTCAGAATGGCCACCACCTAAAACATCTACAGAGAGTACGGGCTGCAGAGGACGGAGGTGAAAGGGGACCCTCCCACACTCTCAGTGGGGCATAACCGGGTGTGGGAGCTACCGAAACCAGCAAGGAGGCTCCTTATCAGATGAGCACCCAGAAACCGCATGGCCCGACAGTCCCAGGTCTGGGCTCAGACCCAGAGAAAATCAGAATTCACAGTGACCCGGGCACCTTGTTTTCAGGGCAGCTCGACTGACAATGGCCAAGAACCAGAACTGTTGCTGGCCAAAATCTTGGCTTTCTCTGCCCAGTGAAGGGAAATAAAACATACAGAGACAGAGTTTGAAGGAGATACGAAAGTGGCTTTTATTCTCAAGCCAGCAGAGACGGGAACACAGTAGGGTCATGCCTCAAGGACTGAGTACCCTCCCACCCCCCACCTATGAAAAGTCTAGGGGCTTATATAAGGGAAGGGCTCACAGTCAGGAGTCAGTGATGAGGAACAAAGGGGATAGGATCTCGATTTCTCCTCATGCGATTCATCAAAGACAGTCATAGGCTTCAGTCGGTAAACCCAGGAACTAACTCTGGCAGTTCGGCGTCTCTGCGGCCTTCTTTCTGATAAGTAAGTACAAGGGGAGGTGTGTTGTAAGGGTAAACACCAGACAGAGGATGTACTTAGCATACAGTCCAAGGAAAAAATGGTTATTGTGGCTCCTGCAGAGTTAGGGGGCAGAAAAGCAAATTTTGTTACAGACATTCAGAGTTATGACCAGTTAAAAGTTAAAAAAAAAAAAAAAACAACAGGATTGTTCATACCTGCTCACTGCTTTCTTTATCTCCTTTCTTCTCAGAAAAGGGAGAGAATAAAAAAACTCACTCCTCTTTTTTTCCTTTACATGCATTCTCAGTCACTTCAGTCGTGTCCACCACTTCGTGACCCCACGGACTGCAGCCCGCCAGAATCCATGGGATTCTCCAGACAAGAAGGCTGGAGCGGGTTGCCACGCCCTCCTCCAGGGCATCTTCCCCACCCAGGGACTGAATCCGCGTCTCCTGCACTGCAGGCAGATTCTCTACCAGGGAAGCCTCCAGGGAAGCCCCTTTTTTCCTCCCCCTGCAACGAATTCAACCAGGATATCCATCAGGAAAGTGAACACAGAGTGGTGCAGCTCCGCGCTGGAATGCTACCCAGCGCTGAGTCAGAACGGAATAAAGCAGTGACAGCTGCGTGACGGAGAGAGTGATTACCGTGCTAAGGAAGGAAGGCCAAGAGAGAAAGACCAGTATCTCAAGGTGTCACTGACGGGGATCTGCTTGAAATTAACGCAAATGTAGGCTATTACGCAGTAGAAACAGACTCACAAACGTAGAAAACCAATTTACGATTATTCAAAAAATTGTTAGGGATGTGAGATAAATGAAGAGCTTCCAAGGAACAGACAGACATCAAACAGAGAACCAGGAAAAAACTGTTGAATTCTATCCGGGGCAAACGAACCTAAAAAAGAATTGATAAACGTCGCTGTATCACTGAAGCAAGCTCCTGTGCACGTGAAGCAAACACAGTGTCTGAAACCAACCCTACTCCGAGATAAAACAAGGAATGCAGAGAAAGTGGAGAGTGAAGCAAAGGCGATGCTGCCACCTTGTGGCCATTTTTGTAACAGCAACTCTAAAAGCTGTGTTCAGTTCAGTCCTCAGTCGTGTCCAATGTTTTACGACCCCACAGACTGGAGCACGCCAGGCTGCCCTGTCCATCACTGACTCCCAGAGTTTACTCGGACTCATGTGCATCGAATCGGTGATGCCATCCAACCATCTCATCCTCTGTCGTCCCCTTCTGCTCCCGCCTTCAACCTTTCCAGGCACTCAATACTCACGACGTCCGTGGGGTTGTAAGTAAACAACTACCCTCCAGAAGTCTCCCAGGGAGGGCCAGCAAGCACGAATTCAAAACTCAGCAGACGGCCACAGAGCCAAGTTCAACAGGCGCCTTTAACTCACATCATTTAAGGAAAACTCACATGAAATGACGTCCACATCGCTATCAGGGACGTGCCTGCCAACCCTGCAATGAGGTGCCACCTCAAGCCGGTCAGAAAGGCCACTCTCAGGCCCTTCACAAACATCGAGTGCTGCAGACGCTGTGGGGAAAGGGAACCCTCTTCCTCTGATGCTGGGAATACAAGTTGGAGACAGCCCCTCTGAAGAACAGCGTGTGGGTTCCTTGAACAATGAAAACGAGAATGAAATGAGAATATTCCCCAACACCATACACAAAAATACAAAGTCTAAATGGGAAGATGGAGACTATGACATTCTTGAGGAAAATATACACAGGACACACGTTGACATTCATCACAGGACATTCTTTGGGGCTCCAGGTCTTATAATAATGAAACACAAATCAAAAGTAACCAAACAGGGCCTAATTAACCTCAAAGCATTTGCACAGAAGAGGAAACCCTAAACAAAAGAAAAAGACAGCTCTCAGAATGGGAAAATATATTTGCAACCAAACATACCCACGAGGAATTCGTCTCCAAAACACAGAAAGAATTTCTGCAGCTCAATGTCAAAAAAAAAAAAGCAAGCAACCCAAGAAATAAAAGGGTCTGAGATGGAAACAGATGTCTTCCAAGAAGGCACAGGGACTCGCATGAGGCACATGACAAGACGCTCATCACCTCCGTTAGAGACAGGCCCATCAGAAGCCCCTGGGGCGGGAGGGTCCCTGGAGGAGGACATGGCACCCGCTCCAGGATTCCTGCCTGGAGAATCCCGCGGACAGAGGAGGCTGGGGGACTGCGATCCATGGGGTCACAAAGAGTCAGGCACGGCTGAAGCAACTTAGCACACACTTAGCAATCAGAAGCTCAATTTGGTATAATGCCACCAACGGCATCATGAAGGGACAGACTGATTTTCATACTAAGCGCAGGTCAGAGAAAGACAAGCGTCATGAGATATCATTGAGAATTATACTCCAGTGAGTGAAGCGAAGTCTCTCAGTCGTGTCCGACTCTTTGCGACCCCATGGACTGCAGCCCACAAGGCTCCTCCATCCGTGGGACTCTCCAGGCAAGAATACTGGAGTGGATTGCCATGGCCTTCTCCAGGGGATCTTCCCAACCCAGGGACTGAACCCGGGTCTCCCGCATTGCAGGCAGATGCTTTACAATCTGAGCCACCTAATGCAAATGAAGTATCTCACCCAGTTAGAAACACTCACAAACTTAGAAAACCAACTTACAATTATCAAAAAGACGTTACGGATGAGGGATACATTAAGAGTTTGCTAATCACATATACATATTGGGGTGTTCTTAGTCACTCAGTCGTGTCCAACCTTGAGACAGCATGGACCCTAGCCCACCAGGCTCCTCTGTCCATGGGGGTTTTCCAGGGAAGAAGACTGGAGTGGGTTGTCATTCCCTCCTCCAGGGGATCTTCCCCACTCAGGGATCAAAACCGCGTCTCTTGCATCTTCCGCATTGGCAGGCAGGCTCTTTACTGCTAGCAGCACCTGGGAAGCCCACGTACACGTATGAATACACACATTACTATGTATCAAAGAGATGATCGAAAGGGAGTTAGCGACGAGCGCAGGGAATACACACTGTCGTCACCTACGTAGAACAGAACCCAGAGAAAGACAAGATGAACATCTGAGTTCCTGCACATCTGAACAAACACAGTTTCAGAAATCAACTCTACTCCAACAGAAAATAACAATGAATGCACAGAAAGAGGGAAACAAAGAAAAAAATCGGGCCCTGAAGAAACGCTGCTGGCTGCTGGCCGCTTTTTCTAACAGCAACGCCAAAAGCTCTGCTGCCTGCGTCCACACGAAGCTTCTGCAGCTGCTGGACCGCAGCCCGCCAGGCTCCTCTGTCCTTAGGGTTCTCCAGGCAAGAGTCCTGGAGTGGGCTGCCATGCCCTCCTCCAGGGGGTCTTCCTGACCCAGGAATGGAACCCGCGTCTCCTGCGTTGCAGGCAGATTCTGTATGGTCTGAGCCACAAGAGAAGCCCCACTGCCTGGAAGGGGTTGTTTATGAAGACCTCGGTCCCGGCACACCTGGGAAGGGCTGGCCGGCCAGGTCAGCCAGTCCTCACCCATCAGGGGCTCAGCGGCAGAAAGTGGGCCTTGTTGTGCAGGCCAGTGCACTCCTGAGGGTCAGGATGGACCTGGGGCTGCAGCTCTGGCTGGTTTTCTGATCATTTTATCTGGCCCTCAAGTGGGAGGCAGTTTCGAGCAGACCTTCTCCTAGTGAGAGGAACCCAGGAGTCCGGCAAAGGGGTGGTGGTGGGTGGAGACGGTGCCCGGCGCAGCGGAAGCCTCTGCAAGTCCTGGTGTTCGGAGTACGCGCAGAGCGAAGCCCAGGGTCACTGACCTTCCAGGAGCGGCTGCCTGTCACTCCAGGTCCTGCTCTGAGCAGCTCAGGGTCAGCTCTGGCCAGGAAGCGGGCTGGGGGTGCTCTGTGATAACCTCTGTGTGCTGAGCTCCGCCCAGACGGGCCCCTCCCCTGGGCACGGTCAGCCCACGTGAGCCCATGCCCTGGGAGGGGCGTGTTAACAAGCACCCCCTCTTTGCAGCTGGCGCACCATCGATTAGGGTGCAGATTAAGATCAGCTGAGGGCAAAGGGTCAGGGCCCTTTTGGTTGTGGCCCCGCAGGAATCCAAGCTCGCTGTGCTCGCCACAGGACAGGAGGAGCTGAGACAAGTAGCACCGCTGTATTCTTAGGGCCAGACGACCAACAAGATGGCCAGCGAATGTTTCCAAATAAACGTCTTGTCAGGGTCTGGATGCCAGGTTCTTTCAGGAATCAGACATGGGGCACGTGAGGAAACCAACTAAAAAGACCCTCATTAATCTTGCAAATAAATATCCTGGAACGGCGAGCCTCGGGCAGGCAGAAGTGTTAATTTCTTCCTTCCTGCAGCCCGCAGGGGCACAGGGTTCTGAACAGAGGCGCTGTGGCTTACCAGTCCAGAGGGGCGGGACTCTCAAAGCGGGGCCATTAGGTGTGAGTATAATAACAAAAGCAAGTCAGTCAGCAAGGCACAGAAACAATTCCAATGAGGAAGAACTGCCCTAGTCTGCGGCGGGAAGGTGCAGGGTTCACAGGGTCCTGCCTGGGAAGAGCGGCTTCCGGCTGCCCTTCCCTTCCCAGCGCCTGGCACCACTGTCTGACCCTGGGTTAGCCAGCCTACTTCCCGTAAGCTGAGTCATACAGTCTGTGGTTGTTCTGGGCTGGATGCTTGTGCCCCCTGAAAATCACATGTTGAAATCGTAACGCCCAGGTGATGATGTGACCAGAGGCGGGGGGGAAGTGATGAGGTCATGAGTGGAAACCCCATGAACAGGATCCCAGTTCTTATGACAGAGACCCCCAAGGAGCCCCCTCAGCCCTTCCTCCACCTGAGGACACCGTGAAGACCCCGCCCCCCACCAGGAACGTAGTTTCACCAGAACCTGCCCATCCTGACACCCTCATCTCAGACTTCTGGCCTCCACAACTGTAGCAAATGCATTTGAGTTGCGGACGAGCCCAGCCTGCTATTTTGCTATGGCAGCCCAAGCAGACTCAGTGAGTCCTGCCTCTGCTTCTCTCTCTGAGCATCGTGTGTGCAAAGTCCATCCATGTTGTATCCCGTGTCAGAGCTTCACTCCTCGTCATGGCTGTGTCATATTCCACTGTGTGCATGGACCCCATTCTGTTTATCCACCCATCCATCCACCATCCCACCATCCACCCACCATCCATCCACCATCCCACCATCCCCCCACCCATCATCCATCCACCCATGCGTGGGACACAACCCATGGGGTTGCAAACAGTCGGACATGACTGAGTGATGAAGCACATGAACAACAATAAGGGCGTTTGCCATCTGCCTCCACGGAGATTTAACCTGTGCCGCTGCAGCTGCTGACTTTCAACACCTCTGAGGGGAATTCAGGGTGCGCAGTGACGCTCTCTGTGCTCCAGGGAAACTGGTGGAACAGGTCCTTGGATAGTCAAGATATTTTCAGGACCTGATTTCATGATCCCAATCTTTGCATGTCCTCATATCTAGAAATTAAAAGACACTGCTCCTTGGAAGAAAATCTATGAAAAACCTAGACAACGTGTTAAAAAGCAGAGACATCACTTTGCTGACAAAGGTCTCTATTGTTAAAGCTATGCTTTTCCCAGTGGCCATGTATGGATGTGAGAGTTGGACTATAAAGAAAGCTGAGCACCAAAGAATTGATGCTTTTGAACTGTGGTGCTGGTGGGGAAGACTCTTGAGAGTCCCTTGGACTGCAAGGAGATCCAACCAGTCCATTCTACAGGAAATCAAGCCTGAATATTCATTGGAAGGACTGATGCTGAAGCTGAAGCTCAAATACTTTGACTCACATGAGATGTTACAAGGTTTGGGCCGCTGTCTGGGGACCCCACACCCTTGCCCCCACAGTGAAGGAGGCGGGCACTGCCAGAGGGGCACGTGGGAGGGACCTGCACCGTGGGGCTGGGACTGGGTGAGAGCGTCCACTGTCTGCTCATCCTCCCTGGGGTTGCTCCATCAAAGCAGAATTCACAGGCCATCGCTTCTATTTGAACCTATAAATGGCTCTCCCATTCCCTGAAGGAACATCAGTCAGAAAGATAAGGCCCTGGCACCTGGTCCCACGTGCGTGGACCCTGAGGACCCAGGAGCAGACACCAGGGCCACACGTCCTTGATTTCATTCATATGAATCATCAGAGCAGCAAACCTGTGGAGACAGAGCGACCCGCAGTTTTCAGGGGAAGCACAGGGGACAGCGGGTGGCTGGACTCCACTGGGGGCTCAGTGGTAAAGAATCCGCCTGCGGCGCAGGAGACGCCGGCCCAATCCCTCTGGCAGGGAGATTCCCCAGGGGAGGAAGTGGCAGCCCACTCCATATCCTTGCCTGGGGTGTCTCACCGAGGAGCCTGGAGGACTGGCCCCTTGGGCTGCAAGGAGACCCAGCCAGTCCACCTAAAGGAGATCAACCTGAATAGTCACGGAAAGGACTGATGCTGAAGCTGAAGCTCCAGGACTTTGGCCAATTGAAGCAGTGAACTGACTGATTGGAAAAGACCCTGATGCTGGGAAAGATTGAAGGCGGGAGGAGAAGGGGACGACAGAGGATGAGATGGTTGGAAGGCATCCCCGACTCGATGGACATGAGTTTGAGCAAGCTCCAGGATTTGGTGATGGCCAGGGAGGCCTGGCATGCTGCGGTCCATGGGTCGCAGAGTCAGACACTGAGTGGCTGCGCACAGCTCTCACTGTGCGGCTGTGAGAAGCAGCTGGCGAGGGGGCGGTGGCGGCAGCCTCTGAGCTGGGCCTGGAGGAAGAAGGTGGGGGTGGGGTCAGCAGGGGAGCAGCTGCTGCCGCAGTGTCCGGAAAGGCCTGGCTGCAAAAAGGCACAAGCTTATTGCTTCGTCCAGAGGTCACTGGCTGCGTGTGTGGCTGTGGCCAGGACGGTCCCCGATGGGGGCTCCGGTGGAAGTCGGCACCCTGCCCGGCCAGCTCCAGTGGAGGTCGTCGCCTTGCCTGTCCAGCCCCTGAAGCCCCAGCATCCTTGGGGGTCCCTCTGCGTGCAGAGCCAGTGATGCCAGGGGGATGCCTTCCTTTAGGCTCTCTGGTCCCTCCTCCTGTCTCTGACCCCCCACTGCCCACCAGGGTGAGGAGGGACATCCCCCTGCTCCATGATCAGCCGTCCAGAGGGCAATGTCCCTCTGTCTGGAACCCGAGGGCACTGTGCAGTCCTGCCACAAGGCCGCAGAAGCAGGGCAAAGAACAAGGTCACCTCCGAAGCTGACTTGAGCCCCTTTGTCCTGTCCTGTTAAGTCCGACTCTGCAGCCCCATGGACCGCAGCCTACCAGGCTCCTCTGTCCATGGGATTCTCCAGGCAAAAATTCTGGCTTTAGGTGATTGGGTGGGGCACTGTAGGGGTTTACTGGAGTGGGCATCTTTGTCTAATTTGGGGTCTGGAAGCTGAGCGCTGCTCCCGGACCGCGGGGCCTCATGCTGTGTCAGGCGGACCCTGGCCCTGGCCCTGGCTCCCAGCTCTCGGAATCCTTGCGCAGCGAAGATCAGGAGGCTTTAAGCAGCCAGGAGAAAGGGGCTGGGGCTTCCCAGGTGGCGCTAGTGGTAAAAACCCGCCTGCCAATGCAGGAGATTTAAGAGACCCAGGTTTGATCCATGGGTCAGGAAGATCGCCTGGAAGAGGGCAGGGCAAACAGTCGGACGCGCCTGAGCAACTGAGCATGCAGAGGGCATAAGCACTGCTCCTGACCCGCAAACTGTCGGCTCCCCTGCCGCGCCAGGGAGTCAGCCTGCTTCGCTCACTGCTCACAGGACTCTGCTCTTGGTTCTCAACCAGCTCACTCCCTTCTGAAATGCTCGGTGTCTGGAAATTCTTTTCCAGCAGAAATCAGGACTTCTGGAGACTTGGAGAAATCCGGGTGCTGTGACTGAAGAGGGTGACAGCGAGGCGGGGAGGGGACCTGGCTTGGAGGGAGAGGAGTCGGGGCGGCAGGAAGCCCTGCCCGGAGGGAGGGACGGGGCAGGAGGGAGCCATGGGGCCGAGCTCTGATGAGCGCGGGAGGCAGCCCCCAGAGGAGACTGGCAGTTCCTGCAACAGGGGCTCGGGGCTCGGGGAGAAGGGCCGCCTGCAGCTGCTTCTCTCAGCCGCCCCGTGCTGTCCCCCCGCCGCCGCCCCCGGGACTGTGGCCCCCAGGCTCCTCGGGGCTCTCCAGGCACGAACACTGGACTGGGCTGACGCTTCCTCCTCCGGGGTACCTTCCCCACCCAGAGCTTGAACCGGCTCTCTGGCGTGGCACGCAGATTCTTTACCTGTGAAGCCTGGCCACCGGGAGAGTTCCCGGCAGTGAGCTGGAATTCACGGGCCACNGAGGCGGGGATCCCGGGAGGTCTGCGCGCTCCGGCCCCCGGGCTCTGGGCGGCTGCACTGGGCAGCAGGAGCAGCTGGAAGGCTGGGACCTCCCGGGGGAAGGGAGGCGTCCACCTGGCGTTTTCAGGTGGAAGGAGAGTCCCTCCGGCTGCCGGCGCGGAGCCCGACAGAGGCCCTGGACTGCGGCTCGCGGGGCGCGGTTTCAAGCCCATCACGAGTCCTGAGCCGGTGCTGGCTGGTGCCACTCGGGGAGGACAGCTGATGACCTAGGTCTCCATCCTGTCCTGATGCTGAGGGGGTAGGGCCACGGGCTGGTCGGGGTGGATGGGCACTTTGGGAGCCCAGGAAGTGCTTGGGAGACACAGTGAGCCTTTCAGGGGACTGGTGACTTTAGGGGACCCAGTGAACGTTTCAGGGGCCGGCGAGTATCTTGGGGACCCAGGGAGACTTTCAGGGGGCTGGTGAGTTTGGGGATCCAGAGAGTGTTTCACGGGGCTGGAGAGTATCTTGGGGACCCAGTGAGCCTTTCAGGGGGCTGGTGAGTTTGGTGACCTGAGCAAAGGTCTACGAGCCTAGCGCTTGTGAAGCCCGCCCACCACTCCGGCCGGGTGAGCAGGACGACAGGAACGGCTGTGTGCTGGGTTCACCGGCCCTGCGTTGCTCCATCCATTCATTCACCCAAGAACTATGCCCTGGGCGCCTGTGTGCCTGTCCCACCCACAGACGTGCGAGCGGTCACACGGGGCCTCCCCCGTGTCTCCCCAGGGCCCGCAGGGGCGGAACCTGCCCTCACCTGCACGCGCCCGCACGCTCACCTGAGTGGCCCGAGGACACAGAGGGCGCAGCAGGCACCTGAGGAGGTGCCCCGCGGAGAGGAAGCCCAGGGGGCATGCTCCCTGGGGTGCTGTCTGAGGCCTCAAGGCTGGGTGGCCCTACTGCTGAGCAGCCCTGAATCTGCACTTGGAAACCAGACAGCTGGGGCTCACAGCCAAGGGAGAGAGGGTAGCTGACCCACACGTGTGTACCGGGGAGACCGGGGAGTGTCCTGCAAGTACGGGATTGGTTTGCACGGGGGATGGAACATTTTCCCTCCCTTCACGGTGAAGCCACCACGGTCTCAGGCCAGTGCAAACAGGAGGGTGAAGGGCTTGTGACACAGTGACCCAGATTCTGCTGGAACAGAGGTCAGGGGATGTGGAGACGAGGGCTCAGGACTGGGCAGGAGCCCTGCGTTATGGGGAGACGTGGACAGGACACCCAGGCGGGCAGGGGCCCTGTGATATGGGAGGTCTCCTCTGCAAGGGGAAGAGACAGACACACACCCACAGGCGTCCCCAGGGTGCTGACAGACGCACCAGGGGAGCGCTGGGAGCCGGGGCGCACACTCCCGTAGGTGCTCCCCACGCGCAGGTGCTCCCCACGCGCCGGCCTGGGCTTCTGACACACTGTTTTGCTGTGTGTTCTGCTCGCATCTCCTTGAAGCTGAGGAAAATCATGTTCAGATTGGGAAAGAGATTTTTATTCTGAAGGGTTATTGTGAAGCGGAAAGGGGACTATTACAGGATAAGACTCCTTCAGGCAGGACTGTTACTCTAGAGAGGGGATGATCACAAAGAGGTGGGGCTTTGAACTGTGGTGCTGGAGAAGACTCTTGAGAGTCCCTTGGACTGCAAGGAGACTGATTCTGAAGATCAGCCCTGGGATTTCTTTGGAAGGAATAATGCTGAAGCTGAAACTCCAGTACTTTGGTCACCTCATCCAAAGAGTTGACTCATTGGAAAAGACTGTGATGCTGGGAGGGATTGGGGGCAGGAGGAGAAGGGGGCGACAGAGGATGAGATGGCTGGATGGCATCACTGACTCGATGGACGTGCGTCTGAGTGAACCCCGGGAGTTGGTGATGGACAGGGAGGCCTGGCGTGCTGCGATTCATGGGGTCGCAAAGAGTCGGACACGACTGAGCGACTGAACTGGACTGAGGGCTTTATTTGTGCAAGGGGCAATATTACTGCAGAGAGGTGACCAATACGACAGAGGGGAGATACAGTAAAGGGACTGTACCATGTAGGGGGATATTCCTGTGGAGAAAGTGAAAGTCGCCCAGGCCTGTCTGACTCTACACTGGCCGTGGGATTCTCCAGGCCACAATACTGGGGTGGGTGCCCTTTCCCTTCTCCAGGGGTCTTCCCGACCCAGGGACTGACCCAGGCCTCCTCCACCGCAGGCGGACTCTGTGGCAGGAGCCGCCAGGGAAGCCGTCCTGTGAGAGGGACTCGTAACAAGAGGCTTCGCTGTATGGGGACCGTCACTGACAACAGAGGGGCCTATGAGAGGGGAGGCTTTTACCACGGAGACGGCTTATTACAGCAGCGGGTGGGCCCTGACATGGAGGGGGAGTTTTACCAAAGAGGGAGACTATAGCACCAGAGGACTCTTACTCTAGAGGGGGGATATCGGAAGCAGTCGATTGTAATTACGGGGACCACTGCAACCAAGGAGGACTAGTATTGCAGAGAGGAGACTAGGACACTACAGGGTGACCACTCTAGGGGAGACTACTACTGTAGCGGGGGAGCTTGACACAGAGGGGGAACTATCGCTATGCAGTAGGACTAAGACACTAAGGGGTTTATGTTTGGAGGAGAGACTTTTACCACAGAGGGGTCCTATCACGAGAGGTCTGACAGCCGAGACAGGACTCTGAGTGTGTAGGGCGGAGGACTGTGGCCCTAAAGCACGTTACTCTACAAGGGAAACCGTCACTGCAGAAGGGGAGTGGAGGAGCGGGGGCTCATGCTGCAGACAAGGGACCGGCGGCCTGGGGGCCGTGGCAACAGGAGAGGGCCACAGTGGGGGAGGACCCTTACTACAGAGGGGCTGTGCCCGCAGACCAGCAGTCGCTCTAGAAGGGGCACTTGACAACAGAGGGCTGTCACTTTAAACACTATGACATCAGGGCTAGCCCCTCAGTCGGGTCCAACTCCGCGACCGCGTGGACTGGAGCCCACCAGGCTCCTCCGTCCGTGGGATTCTCCAGGCAAGAATACTGCAGTGGGTTGCCATGCCCTCCTCCAACTATGAAATTAGAGGGAACTATTACTATAGAGAGCTTCCCTGGTGACTCAGAGGTTAAAGCCTCTGCCTGCAATGCGGGTGACCTGGGTTCAACCCCTGGGTCGGGAAGATCCCCTGGAGGACATGGCAACCCACTCCAGTATTCTTGCCTGGAGAATCCCATGGACAGGAGTCTGGTGGCCTACAGTCCATGGGGTCGCAAAGAGTCGGACACAACTGAGGAACTTCACTTTCACTTTCATTACTATAGAAGGGGAACTATTACTGTGGAGGGGGGACTATGACAACAGAAGGGGACTACTAATGTAGAGGGGAGACTATGACAACAGAAGGGGACTATTAATGTAGAGGGGAGACTATGACAACAGAAGCGGACTATTACTGTGGAGGGGGGACTATGACAACAGAAGGGGACTATTACTGTGGAGGGGGGACTATGACAACAGAAGGGGACTATTACTGTGGAGGGGGGACTATGACAACAGAAGGGGACTATTACTGTAGAGGGGAGTCTATGACAACAGAAGGGGGCTATTACTGTGGAGGGGGGACTATGACAACAGAAGGGGACTATTACTGTAGAGGGGAGTCTATGACAACAGAAGGGGGCTATTACTGTGGAGGGGGGACTATGACAACAGAGGGGGACTATTAATGTAGAGAGGGGACCTTAACAATAGGAACAACCCCTGTCCATGGAGAGCAGTAAACACAAGAACAAAGGCCCAGGCATGTGTTGGGGACTATTAATGTAGAGAGGGGACCTTAACAATAGGAACAACCCCTGTCCATGGAGAGCAGTAAACACAAGAACAAAGGCCCAGGCATGTGTTTGCCATGAAAGAACTCCTGGTGGCATGTGGACCACAGGCCCTGACTGGGGAGGAGCCGTGAGGGGAGGCTTCTGCCCAAGCAGGGACAGTGGCTGCAGTTGGGGCTGGGCAGGCGGAACCAGCGGGTCGCAGGCCCATGTTCTGACCGGTCCCGGGAATGACCGGGTCAGCCCCGAAGGACGATCCTGGGGAGGAACTGCTCTGTGTGGCAGGGTCAGGGAAGTGAGGATCTGAGTCTCTACTGGGAGAGGTCTTTGGAGAAACTGTTTCCAGGACATGGGGGGTGAGGGCGGGGCTCCCTGGACCCCCAGGTCACCTTCAACACCACGCAGAGGGCTCTGTCCCCTCTCCCCGGTGGGAAGACGAGGCACAGAGCAGTCAGGGGCCAGGCAGGTGGCCGAGTCTGCAGCCGCCACTCAAGTCCGGGTCCGTGTCTCCAGGTGATTGTGTTTTAAATCGTCTCCTTGCATCATGGCATGGCCGCGCTTGGCCCCACGGGGGTAAAGACTAGTGTTTTCGCTCCCCTGTCCTTGCCCTGTCAGGACAGCCACCCATAAAGGAGAGAGGGGACACTCAGACCCTGACCGGAGGCGTTCCCAGCTTCTTTGCTGCTCAGCTGGGCACTCCATCCTGGGAGCCTGTCCAGTCACGTTTCCTGCAGCAACAACCCACCAGAGGCCCTCGGGGGGCGTGTAGGCGGTGTGGCCTAGTGCCTGCGCGCCATCCCCGTAGGATGGAAGCCCCCGTTCCTGGAGACCCCGCAGGCTCAACAGGGGCCCCTTAGAGGAGGGGGCTGGTGCAGAGCGGGAGGGTGGGGGGCCCTCCGGAGGGGGTCGCCAGCTCCAGCCACAGAGAGAACAGACTTGAGGTGCTGGGGTCTGTCTGTTGGCCCCCGTCTCCCCTCCCTTGCTCCCCCTCAAACCCTCCCTTCACCTCCCGTGTCTCTTCATGTCTCTGTACATTTCTCTCCGTCTGTCTGTCTGTCTCTAGAGCTGTCTCTGCTCTCCAGCACCCCATCCTTTCACTTGGAGAGAGGCCCGCAGGTTCCCGTTTCTGAGCCACGCCTCCGCGCCGCCAGCACCGGCCTTCTTCACGTCCTGTTTGAACTCCTGCAGAGCCCCGTTTCCTCCCGCAGATCTCCCGGCTCGGCCTCCGATGGGGGGGCAGGTGAGCTCGGCCAGCCCCTTCCGCGGCCTGCCCTGCGCCTCCAAGGCGAACGCGGACTGGATGTCGGCGCTGAGCTCTCGGCTCTGGGACGTGCCGCTGCGCCATCTCTCCATCCCAGGTGAGGCCCCGCGGGCTCGGCTCGGCGGAAAGGCGGCGCCAGACGGTCCCGGGTGTGCGAAGCCTCAGTGCCAAACATGTAGGCACACACACGTGCATACACACACATGCACACTGCACACACGCATGCACACATACCTACACACCCCAGCACCTTCCCTCTGAGTCCACTTTATCCCCATTCAACCCGGAAGGCACATGCCCCCCCCCCCCCAGAGCCTGCCTTCAGGACGCATGCCAGCCCAGGCGGGGGCGGGGGGCATCGTGCTTTCTCAGCCGCTGTCCTACTCCCGGGAAGCCCTGGGAACCTCAGCTTCCTCACCTTCGCCCCACGTTTTCCATCGGAGCTCGTGCAGCACCTTCTGCACTTGAGCCCAGAGGGCCCAAAGATTAAGGTGTCCACCCAGCCCCAGACGACTCGGTAAGTGGTACCGGAACTATCTAATTAAAATGAGGAACCTCTTGACTCCAGCCAATTTGGTCGCAAAGTGCTGCAAAGCTCAGCCGTGGGCTGGCATCTCGACTTTGGGATGACTGGAGGTGCCCAGGCAGGCGGGCACCTCCAGGGTGACGATGCTGTGCTCAGGCCATCGGAGGGGCGGCCACCAGGGCCTGGGTGGGGAGGGTCCCCACCGGCCAGCACCAGCCTGCTCACCTCCCAAGGTGCAAAGGCGCCATTCTCCACGCGCACTCCTCCAGCCGCGACCCTGGGCACTGCCCACTGGGCGCGCACACGAGCAGCGGGACAAACAGGAAGTGCCGTTTCCTACGGAAGGCAGCTTCAGACTCCTCCTCGCCCTCTCGACGGCTCTGGGGTTTGATGCCCGCCACCCCACCCTCCCTGGGAGGGCCCACACGGCCCTTCCCCGTGGGTGTGGAGCAGGCAGGGAGCCGTGGACCGCGTCTCCACCCTTCCGCTGCTTCCCCACGAGCAAGGCCGTGGGGGCCCCGCAAGGAGGGGGCGTCCAGGTCTTCAGGCCGCCTCCACCCACGAGGGGCCGCTCTCCGTACACAAAACTCCTGAGGCCTTTCCCCAGGCCCGGGTACCACTCACCTGCTTCTGTCTTTGCAAATGTGCCTGTTCTGGACTCTTACAAATGGACATGGAACACGTGTCCTTCTCTGCTTCTCTCACTGACCATCGTGTGTTCAAGGTCCATCCACGATGTAGCCTGTGTCAGAGCTTCACTCCTCTTCACGGTGAGTCACACACCACCGTATGCACGGACCACATGCTGAGAACCCACCCATCCGTCCATCCCCGCACTCACCATCCACCACTCATCCATCCGCCTAACCACCCACCCACCCACTCATCGTCCATCCACCCCCTATCCATCCCTCCACCCACCACCCACCATCCATCCATCCATCCATCCATCCACTTATCCACCCTCCCATCCACTCTTCCATACGGCATCAAATCAAATTATACTGTGAACTTGTAAATCCTCCTTCCCATCCCTTGACCCTGAGAATAAATTTAAAAAAAAAGATGGGAGAAAGAAATAAAGCTCTTCCAAACCTATGTTCAGAGATAGAAGGGAAGGATTTCTGGATTGTCCCCGGGTGACTGCTAAGGTGTGAATCGGTCCACACTGTCTCTGAAACAGACCACACAGATTTAAAAGGAAAAAGAATAGATGAAACCAGTGTCATAAAGAGCCTGAAAATACTATGAATAACTTCAAAGTACTTGTAACTAGGGAGGGTCTGTCTGTGCTCACTCATGTCACACTCTCTGTGGCCCCACGGACTGCACCCGCCAGACTCCTCTGTCCGTGGGATTCTCCAGGCAAGAATCCTGGAGTGGGTTGCCCGGCCCTTCTCCAGGGGATCTTCCTGACGCAGGGATCGAACCTGGGTCTTTTATGTCTCCTGCGCTGGTGGGCTGGCTCTTTGCCACGAGCACCACCTGGGAAACCACAAACCATAAAATCAAAAGCCACCTTAAGCCTTTCCTAAGCCTTCCCTGTCCAAAACTGGGACTCCTTAAAGAGACTGCTCTCCACTTTCTCACATCCGCGGAGACCCCATTGCGAAATAGGATTCAGTTCCCCGGTCTCGGCGGATGTGACTTTCAGGATTCCCTGTGCCCTGCGGCGCTACAGCTGTGCGTCCCGAGGGCGGCGTGGGGGCACAGAGGACAGGCCCGGGGGTGACGTGTCCCCCGCCTGGTTCGCCTGCAGGGAGCCATGACACGATGACCTACTGCCTGAGCAAGAAGTCCCCCATCTCCAGCAAGGAGCCGCGGCTGCTGCAGCTTCTGGGCAAAGTGCTGCCGTGCGTCACCCTGCCCGTGGTGCTCAAGTGGTCCACCACACAGGTGAGGGTCTGCAGGCGCGCCCGCCCCGGCCCAGCTCCAGCCGCTGGTGTGCCCCCGGGGCGGCGTCCTTATCCCTGCTGGGGAAACAGGACTGAGAACAAGCCCGCTGTACTGCACAGCTGTTCTCGAGTCGCTCAGTCGTGTCTGCCTCTGTGGACTAAAGTCTACCAGGCTCCTCCACCAAGGGGGTTCTCCTGGCAAGACACTGGAGTGGGTTGCCATGCCCTCCTGCAGGGGATCTTCCCGACCCAGAGAGCCTCCCAGAAAGGTAGCAAAGGACAGAGCTTTACTGTGGACCAGCCTGAAGCCAGAGGGGGACCCACAGACTAAGAGCATCACAGGCTGAAGTCACAGAGGCTGGGGGGCGGGGTGGGAAGGGGCGGGTCCCGCCCATTGTGCAGCTGAGGACAGCGCTCCCTGCCCCCAGACAGTAGCTGAGTCCGCACATCCTCTGAGGTGGCTTTGTGTTTGCCGCCCGACACCCCCTCCAGGGAGGCTTCCTTGGTGGCTCAGATGGTAAAGAATCCGCCTGCAGTGCAGGAAACTCAGGTTTGATCCCTGGGTGGGGGAAGATCCCCTGAAGGAGGAAATGGCCACCCACTCCAGGGTGCTGGCCTGGAGAATCCCACGGACAGAGAGCCTGGTGGGCTGCAGCCCGTGGGGTCCCAGAGAATCAGAGGCAGGCACTCCCTCCCTCCCCTGCAGTGCTCCTCCCGGGCGGCTCAGGGTTTAGGGGGTGGGGAGAAGCCGGGTGGGCGGCAGTCACTGTGCAGGATGCAGAGGGGTCGACAGGGCCTGTCTGTGAGGAGGGGGCACCGACGGGCAGCGGCCCTGTCGCTGGCACACACGCCAGCCGGGGGTGGATGGTGGGGGGTAGAGAACCCACCTGGGCCCAGGGGCCGCAGGAACAAGGGCCCACCTGGGGGGCAGGTGGCCCCGCCTTCCTGTACCCTGCAAGAGGGGCACTCAACATTCCTGGTTTTTCGGCTCCCAGGCTGGTCCTCCCCAGGGGACCGGAGGCTGTCAAGCACACCTCTTGCCTCATGTAATTGCACCTCTAGCCTCGTGTAATTGCTGCCTCTTGCCTCGTGTAATTGCTTCCCCCTGGGAGGTCCCCAGATGCTGGAATCCTGCTTGGGGACCTGAGGGGCGGAGAGCAAGGGCTGGAATGTGGGCAAGCCTCATTCCTGCTCCGGTCAGGCGCCTGCAGCTCGCACCCAGAGGGGTGGGTGCACCAGAGCCCGGGAGGCCTGTAGGGCTGGGGCCCTCTGCTCTGAGGGTCCCTTGGTGCCGGGCTCCCTCCATCCTGGGGGCCTGGGTGCCAGGGTCTCAAGTGGTACGCTGCCAGGGAGGCCTGGGGTGTGCGCGGTGGCGGGGGGTCTTTCGGGGGGTGTTGGAGGTCAGAGGCTGCAGCAGCCCTTGACTTAACCCTTTTAGAGGTGGACGGCAAGGCATAGCTGACAATATTCATACTAGTCTTTGCTTTTTCTTTTATTCTGGATTGGATGGTGGGGGGGCTGGGACTTTCTTTCCCGTTTTTTAATCCTTTTATTTCTTTTTCCATTATGACTCCTTGCAGAGAACACAATACCGTTTTCTGCTACTGCTTGATGTTAATATTCATTTTTACTGTTCCCTTTATTTTGGGTGGAGGGAGACTATCTCTTTCTCTCCCTTTTTTAAAGCCCTTAGATATTTTTCTTTTTCCGTAATGACTCTGTACAGAGAGCACAGTGCCATCTTCTGCTACTAATTTATGTTAGTATTAGTCTTTGCTTCTTTTATTTTGGATAGAGCACGTCTGTTATTTTCTTTCCAACTTTTTATCCTTATTTTTTTCTTTTTCCACTGTGACTCCTTGTAGAGGACACAGTACATTTTCTGCTACTAATTTATGTTACAGCTTCCCTGGTTGCTCAGCTGGTAAGGAACCTGCCTGCAATGTGCGAGACCTGGGTTTGATCCCTGGGTTGGGAATATCCCCTGGAGAAGGGAAAGGCTCCCCACTCCAGTGATCTTGCCTGGAGAATCCCATGTCTGTGGGCTACAGTCCACGGGACTGCCAAAAGTTGGACATGACTGAGCAACTTTCCCTTTTCATTTCCGTTGTTGTCATTTTTTGCTTTTTCCTCTCATTCACGCAGCAGGCAGAGCTTTCTTCCTTTCCTTCTGCCCCTTGGTTCCTCCTTGCCTTCCCTAGCGCCTCTGTGGGGGTGGCAGCAGACCTCTGTGGGTCCCGTGTGTCCTCGCGTCCGAGGGTCCAGCTGGGGTGTCCCGGAGCCTGCGCTGATGAACCCACTGGGGGCTTCCGCCCAAGGACGGCCAGAGAGGAGGGTGAGGCTGGACCCTGCAGGGACCCCCAAGACCACGGTCGGGGCCCAGGCTCTGTGGCTGCACGTGACCAGTGCCCCTGCAGACCCCGTCCCAGAAGCAGGGCCTGAGCCTGGCAGCGCCTACACTGCTGACTTCACGGTGGACGACGCGGCCCTCAGCTGGGCGTCCTCAGCGCGGGCCCAGCCCCCGAGGGTGGCAACGAGCCAAGGCGGGGCCGCCCTGTGCCCAGCACTGGTGACCAACCCCTGTGTGCAGGTGCTGAGCGTCACGGAGCAGCTGGACGCCGGCGTGCGGTACCTGGACCTGCGGATCGCCCACATGGAGGACGGCTCCCGGAGGAACCTGCACTTCGTCCACATGGTGTACACCACGGCCCTCGTGGAGGTAGGGGCGCGTGGGTGGGGGCCGCCAGCCAGGGACGGCCACGTGCGGTCCAGGCAGGAGAGGCTGACCTGTAAGGGGCAACACCAGTTAGAAGACGCTGACCCCTAAGGGGGCGGACGCACAGCCACTCAGACAGACACACGTCCACCCCAATTAGAAGACGCTGACCCCTAATGGGATAGACACACATCCACTCAGACACACGTCTACCCCAGTTAGAAGACGCTAACCCCTAAGGGGGCAGATGCACAGCCACTCACACCGACACACACCCACCCTGGTTAGAAGACGCTGACCCCTAAGGGGACAGACACACATCCACTCAGATGGACCCACGTCCCCTCCAGTCAATAGAGGCGGACCCCTGACAGGATAAACACACGTCCACCTGTTAGAAGACGCCAAACTCTAAGAAGGCAGACACATGGCCACTCAGACAGACACACGTCCACCTCACTTAGAAGACGCTTACCCCTAAGGGGACAGACACACATCCACTCAGATGGACCCATGTCCCCTCCAATCAAGATAGGCTGACCCCTAGCAGAATGGACACATGTCCACCCCAGTTAGATGCTGACTCCTAAGGGGATGGACACACATCCACTCAGACAGACACACGTCCACTCCAGGCAGGAGAGGGCTGGCCTCTGGCATCAGTCACTCCGAATCCCCAACCAGCATGCGTTTCTGAACTCACACCTGTAGCCCTGGCCTCTGGGGCGTCTCCCGGAGTTTGGCTAAACCGGGTCCCCAGCGCATCTTCCTGTGTCCAGTCCATCCTCTCAGCTGCCAAGTCACTTCATGGCTCCCTCTGGCCTCGGCCCCTGTGCCCCCACCATAGACGCCAGTGACCCTCGGGGTCTGGGGGCGCCGTTCCTGGGCCTCGGTGTGCACTCACCCTGCTGGCCTCGCACGCTCCCTGCAGTGCACACTACATACAATTCTATGAGCACTGCTCCCTGCTGCTGTGCACACACACACAGGCGTGTCTGTGCACACACACACACAGGCGTGTCTGTGCACACACAGGCCCTGACCACGTGCACACACACATGTGCACCCGTACCTACAGGAGCATGTACACACACCCACAGCTCCCCGCTGCCACTCGGGAAAGGCTGGGTCCCTTGGGAGCAGGCGCCTTGCTTTGTGTGTCAGGACCCCCTGACCTGTCTGTGGAGTGGTCGTGCTGGGGGAAGCCCCCACCCACGCCCCTCGTCTCTCACGAGGCCCTTCTCCCCACCCCCGCCCAGGACACGCTCACGGAGATCTCCGAGTGGCTGGAGAGCCACCCCCGGGAAGTGGTTATCCTGGCGTGCAGGAACTTCGAGGGCATGACGGAGGACCTGCACGAGTACCTGGTGCGCTGCATCAAGAACATCTTTGGGGGCATGCTGTGTCCCCGCGGGGTGAGCAGGGCCGCGGGCTCCCCGTGCTCTCGGTGGCAGGGGTGGTGGGAGCACCAGGCTTCACTGTTAGGTAATCACGAACCATCTGCTCGCTGTGTGAGGCTGATTCAGGCTCACAGAATCCACCCACCACTGTCTCCACTCACACCCCAGAAACCAGCCCATCACTGGTCACAGGCACCCCCAATCATCCACCCTGCCCGGTCTCCACTCAGACACCCCCAAAACTCATCAATCACTCCTCAAGATACCCCAGTCACCCACCTGCCATCTCCTATCAGAAACCCATTAATCCACCCACCTCTGTTTCCACTCAGGAACTGCAATAATCTGCCCATCACTGCTCAAGACACCCAAGTAATCTACCCACCAGAGTCTCCACTCAAACACCCCCAAAATCTACCAATCACTGCTCCCAGCCCGTTACCGCTCACAGACACCCTAGTAATCCACACATCACGGTAGCTCTCGGACACCCCCAATAACTGAGACAGTGTGTCACAAGGCACTCCATAGCCCCTGTGCACACGTCTCACGGGCACCCGGATGATCCCCCCCAGGAGGTGCCGACTCTGCGCCAGCTGTGGTCACGGGGCCAGCAGGTCATCCTGTCGTACGAGGACGAGGCGTCCGTGAGCCGGCACGCGGAGCTGTGGCCCGGGATCCCCTACTGGTGGGGGAACAAGGTGAAGCCCCGGGCCCTCATCCAGTACCTGGAGCGCATGAAGAGCGGCGGCCGCCCAGGTGAGTGCGCCTCGCACCGGGACACCTGGCCACACGCGTGTCCCAGGGCATCGGGCTGGCTTTGGGTTCAAGTGGAGAAACGGAACAGGACGTGTTAGGGGACGTTACTGGGTCCACCACAGGGGGTCAGGATGTAGACAGGATGCGGATATCCGTGCGGACGTTATTGTGTCCATGACACGGGGTCAGCATGTGGACGTCTTTGGGGTCACCGTCCAGCCCGCCTGCCCTCTCTAACAGGAGAGATTCACGAGTCAGCACCCCTGTGAGCCCCTGCTGTCTGAACTTTGGTCTCTGTCGGTCATCTGAAGCTCTGACTGCTGCGGAGGCCAGAGTCTGGATGGGGTGACGGTGTGGGCGGGTGACCCCGCGGGTTAGAGGGCACGCGGGTGGGTGACCCCCGTGGGTTAGCGGGCACGCGGGCGGGTGACCCCCGTGGGTTAGTGGTCACGTGGGTGGGAGACCCCATGGGTTGGTGACCACGAGGGCAGGTGACCGAGTGGGTGGATGACAGTGTGAGTGGGTCATCATGTGGACAGGTGACCGCATGACCGCGCAGGTTAGGGACCCCATGGGTGGGTGAACACGTGGCTTGGTGGCCAGGTGGCCTAGTGACCCGTGGGCGGGTGACCGAGTGGCTGGGTGACCGATTTGAGTTGCTGACCACATGGGTGGGTGACTGTGTGAGTTGCTGACTCCACGGGCGGGTGACCATGTGAGTCGGTGACCACATGGGGTGGCTGGCCACGTGACCCTGTGGGTTAGTGACCGCACACGAGGGCGGCTGGAGCTGGCACCATGAACAGCAGCCCCTCTCTTGTCCCAGACGGGCTGTTCGTGGCCGGCATCAACCTCACGGAGAACCTGGAGTTCATCCTCGTCCACCCGGCCTGGTCCCTGGAGAAGCTGACCCTGTCGGGGCTTCCCTGCCTGTGCGCGTGGGTGCGGGCCCAGAGCCCGGGGTCGGCCGCCAGCTGCACCAACATCATCGCGGGCGACTTCATCGGGGCCAGCGGGTTTGTTAGCGACGTCATTGGGCTGAACCGGAAGCTGCTTCGGGACTGACGGACAGCACGTGGGTGGAGCCAGGCATCCCGGAGGCGGCTCCTCGGCGCGTCCTGTGACGTCACCGGCCGTAACCGGAAGCCGCCTGGGGCTGACGGACAGCACGTGGGTGGAGCCGGGCATCCCGGAGGCGGCTCCTCGGGCGCGTCCTGTGACGTCACCGGCCGTAACCGGAAGCCGCCTGGGGCTGACAGAGTGTGCGCTGAGGAGCTGGGCATCGCCGAGGCTGTTGTCAGTCCTGTCCTGCGGGGCTGGCAATCCGTCCGTCCATCCACGGAATGTGGGTGGCTGCAGAGGTGGGGCCGGGTGGCAGGGTCCATGGGCTCCTCGGTCCTCCGTGTCTCTCAGCGGATGTAGGGTGTGAGGTGATGATTAAAGGCGACTACGTGATTTGTACAATCACATCTTCCAGGGAGACTCTCGGGTCTGTGGCTTCCCCACGGGAGAGGCTGGGGAACCCCCTCCCCCTGGGCGCTGAGAGCGGCAGACACACCCCCAGCTGGGGCGGGGGGGAGGTTAGGGAGGAGGCAGTATGGCATATGTCCGTAGGCGGGGACTGAGCGCACAGCGACCCCACTGAGAAACCCCTTTTACTAGATGAGAGCTTCCCTGGTGGCTCGCCTAAGAAGGCCTTCTTATCTCTCCTTGCCAGTCTCTGGGACTCTGCATTCAGGTGGCCATATCTTTCCATGTCTTCTTTGCCTGTCTCTTCTCTTCTCAGCTATTTGTAAGGCCTCCTCAGACAACCACTTTGCCTTTTTGCATTTCTTTTTCTTGTGGATGCTTTTGATCACCACCTCCTGTACAGTGTTAGGGACCTCGGGCCATAGGTCTGGCACTCTGTGTGCCAGATCTAGCCCTTGAATCTATTTGTCACTCCCACTGTATACTCACAAGGGATTTCAATAAAGCAAAGAAACAGGAAAACAATAGAATGGGAAAGACTAGAGATCTCTTCAAGAAAATTGGAGATACCAAGGGAATATTTCATACAAAGTCGGGCACAATAAAGGTCAGAAATGGTATGGGCCTAACTAAAGCAGAAGATATTAAGAAGAGGTAGCAAGGATACACAGAAGAACTGTAAAAAAAAAAAAGGTCTTAATAACCTGGATAACCACAACGATGTGATCACTCACCTAGAGCCAGACATCCTGGAGCGCAAAGTCAAGTGGGCCTTACGAGGCAACAGTACAAACAAAGCTAGTGGAGGTGATGGAATCCCAGCTGAGCTCTTTCAAATCCTAAAAGATGGTGCTGTTAAAGTGCTGCACTCAATATGCCAGCAATGTTGGAAAACTTGGCAGTGGCCACAGGACTGCAAAAGGTCATTTTTTTTTTTTTTTTAACTTTACTTTACATTACTGTATTGCTTTTGCCAAACATTAACATGAAAAAGGTCAGTTTTCATTTCAATCCCAAAGAAGGGCAATGCCAAAGAATATTCAAATTACCACACAACTGCATTCATTTCACATGCTAGCAAGGTAATGCTCAAAATCCTTAAAGCTAGGCTTCAACGGTATGTGAACTGAGAACTTCCAGATGTATAAGCCTGATTTAGAAAAGGCAGAGGAACCAGAGGTCAAACTGCCAGCATCTGTTGGATCACAGAAAAAGGGAAATCCAGTGAAGCATCTGCTTCATTGACTACACAAAAGCCTCTGACTGTGTGGATCACACAGACTGTGGAGAATTCTTCAAGAGATGGGAACACCAGACCAGCTTACCTGCCTCCTGAGAAAGCTGTATGCAGGTCAAGAAGCAACAGTTAGAACTGGACATGGAACAATCGACTGGTTCAAAATTGGGAAAGGAGTATGTCAAGGCTGTACACTGCCACCCTGCTTATTTAACTTTTATGCAGAACACATCGTAGATAGGCTGGAAGAAGCACAAGCTGGAATCAAGACTGCTGGGAGAAATAGCAGTAATACATGCAGATAACACCACCCTAATGGCAGAAAGTGAAGAGGAACTAAAGAGCCTCTTGATGAGGGTGAAAGAGAGAAGTGAAAAAGCTGGATTGATACTCAGCATTCAAAAAACTAAGATCATGGTATCAGGTTCCATCACTTCATGGCAAAAAGATGGAGAAACAATGGAAACAGTGACAGACTATTTTCCTGGGCTCCAAAATCATTGTGGACGGTAACTGCAGCCACGACATTAAAAGATGCTTGCTCCTTGGAAGAAAAGCTATGACAAACCTAGATAGAATACTTTAAAGCAGAGACATCACTTTGCCTACAATAGTCTATAATCAAAGATATGGCTTTTCTGGTAGTCATGTACAGATGTGAGAATGGAATCATAAGAAAGGCTGAGCACCAAAGAATTGACTGTGACGCTGGAAAACACTCTTGAGAATCCCTTGAACAGCAAGGAGATCAAACCAGTCAGTCCAAAAGGACATCAACCCTGATTATTCATTGGAAAGACTGATGCTGAAGCTCCAATATTTTGGCCTCCTGATGGAAAGAGCCAACCCTTTGCAAAAGACCCCAATGCTGGGAAAGACTGAGGGCAGGAGGAGAAGGGGGCAGCAGAGGATGAGATGGTTGGATGGCATCACCACACCGTGCATTGGAAGCACAGAATGTTAACCGCTGGACCCCCAGGGAAGTCGCATTTTGTGGCTTTTTGTCACCAGACAACTGAGAGGTTGCTAGCAGCTTTCATGATAATCCTTGAAGTATCCTTGAAAGTCCAAGGTTGATGGAGCACAGTGCACGGCTGCTGGGTCAGAAAATAAACCAGGGCTTCCCTGACAGCTCAGTGAATCCGTCTACCAATGCAGGAGACATGAGGTCTATCCCTGATCCAGGAAGCTTCCCACATGCTGTGCAGCAGCTAAGCCTATGCACCTCAACTGCTGAGCCCCGTGCTGTAGAATCTGGGGTCTCAGCTGCTGCGCCCTGTCCTGTAGAACCTGGGGTCTCAGCTGCTGCGCCCTGTGCTGTAGAACCTAGAGTCTCAGCTGCTGAGCCCTGTCCCGTAGAACCTGGGGTCTCAGCTGCTGCGCCCTGTCCCGTAGAACCTGGAGTCTCAGCTGCTGAAGCCTGTACTGTAGAATCTGGGGGTCTCAACTGCTGAAGCCTGTGTGCCTTGAGTCCGTGCTCTGCAACGAGAAGCCGGCACACCACAGCTAGAGAGTGGCCCCCACTGTCTGCAACTAGGAAAAAGCCCGCACAGCAGCAATCCCCCAGCACAGCCCACACAGAATACAAAACCCAACACACTGAAGCCCACACACTGAAGGGTCTAGCCTCTAGAATTCATCTTGGCACCCACCCGCGTCATACAGGTGTTGCAGGCGCCCCTGCGGGCTGCCCCCCCCACTCCCCCTTGCTGTGACCATGGCCTCCCACTCACCTAGCCAGGCCTGTTCTCAAAGCCCCGGTGAGGGGGGGTTGGGGGGAGGGGGGAGCCTGTCTGCAGGAGGGTCTCTGGACAGTCTGGGTACTTGGGTGGTCTTATATACCTGTTCTAACCATATGCCAGCCCAAAGCCTCTGGGACCCCCTGCAATCCTGGGGCCCTGAGACCCCCACCCCCTCCTTGTCCCATGAAACCCCTGCCCTCCGCCCCGTGAGACCCAGCCTCCTCCTCCTGGGATCCCCTCTTGGCTCCCTTGGGGGGCGTCAGGCCCAGCAGTCGCCCGCCTGTGTCTGCAGCAGCTCTGAGGCGAGCTCTGCTCCCCTGAGTTCTTAGGTGCAGCTTCTAGGACTGGGGGGAACCCCGAGAGCAGGTGGGGAGATGCTGGGAGGACGGGGACCAGAGGCCAGAAGTGACCTGCCCTGTCCTTCCTGTGTCCTGCAGACTGGGAAGAGTTGGGAATGGAGCTGGGAGGAACTGGGTGGCCAAGCCCTGGGATCCTCGAAGAGACCATGACTGAGGGGGCCCTGGGACCACGTGGGCACCCCCGGGGCAGCCCTGGCCTGCTGAGGGGGGCTGGACCCGGGAACCCGGCGGTTCATCCCAAGTCACATGCTCACCGCCCACCGGGGTTAAGGTTAGCACCTGCCCACGCCACCTAGCAGACACAGGAGGATGGAGACCAGGGGCTGAGCTGAACAAAGCGGAGCGGCCGGAGGCGCAGGTGCCCTGAGGCCCTGGCTAGCTGGCTCCCCGGTCTGCTCACCGCTCTGAGAGGGGGCTCTGCTCCCGGCCCTTCCACAGCCCCGCTTCTCCACCCCGTGCAGGACCTGGCTGTCAGCAAGAAGCCCGAGCTTGTATTTTCCTTTAGGTGAAAGCACCTAACCCTGCGCAGTGGGCTCTGTGTGCTCGGCCCTATTAATGAGCAGATCCTTCCCGCTTGCTGGGTTCTTGCTTTAAACACTCCCTGGACACTGCCATGTGCAAGGGCAGGCTGGTCGGCCGGAACCCGTGTGAGATACACAGCAGACACACAAACTGGACCTGCCTGCCTAGAGGACAGCGTTCACGAAGTGTCTGCTGGGCGGCCGGCGCACAAAAACCACAGAGGCTAGTTTACACACACACACACACACACACCGTACAAAGCTTTTACTGTCTGGTGTGGCCAACCATCCTGGACAGAGATCTGCTCCCCAGACACCCTGACGGTCGCCCAGAACCACTCAAGAGTCCCACGGGGTCCCGTCCCCACCAGGCTGGTGGGGGTGGGGACGGTGGGGTTGGGGGCAGACACCCACCACACGTGCTTGTCTCTGAGTCTGAAATGTGCAGCGCCCTCATCTTTGGGGAGGGGGGAATCCTTTCACCCCGGAAACAGCTTCCGGAACCTTCCGTAAGCAGAGTCACTGATGATGACTTTCACGTCGGCAGCCCCGGCCTCGGGGATCACGTCCACCGCCTGCACCGTGGCCGCCTGGTGAAGCCAGCTGCGAGGGAGACAGCATTGGCGGGGGCGGGTCACAAGATTGGTGAGCGGGACGCGCGATTGGTGGGCAGGACATGCAACTGGTAGTGGGGGACACGCGACTGGTGGGAGGGAGATGTGATTGGAGGGGGGGACACGCGATTGGTGCGGGGACAGGAGATTGGCGGGCGGGACAAATGATAGGTAGGCGGGAGACTATTAGTGGGCAGTGACACAACTGATGGGAGGGAGACGTGATTGGTGGGAGACGCAACAGGTGGGAGGGAGACGTGATAGGAGGGAGACGCAACAGGCGGGAGGGAGATGTGATTGGTAGGAGGGACATGCGATTGGTGGGAACCAAGACCCCAACAGTGTCTGAACCCCTACCCAGGCTTCCAGGGGTTGGGAGGCCAGTATCTCCCACAGTCCTGGCGAGTGGACACAGGGCCATACGCCTGCTCGTGCCGGGAGGGAGACGCAACTGATGGGAATGGAGCCCCTGACCGAGCCTGAATCCCCACCCAGCCTTCCCAGGTTAGGGTGAGGTAATTGGGGGTGGGGGTGGGGGTGGGGGGCAGTACTGCGTTTCAAGGCATGGAAACGTGGCTGGACCCCTGCTCGGACGTGGTGAGCGTGGGGACGCGGGGGTGACAAAGCCGCCCAGCACCGTGGCCTTGCCCGCTCACATAAATGACACCCCACCCAGCACAGCCATCATCGGTGCTACCACCCCTCCATCCAGGCCCGCCCCACGCACCTCAGCTGCGGCCCGGCCAGCCGCACGCGGAGGGTGAGGGTCCGTCTCCCCGTGGCTCGCAGGATGGCGTCCTCCACCCTGGCCATCAGCTCATCCAGCCCGAGCCCCAGGAGGGCAGACACGGCCAGGATGTCGGGCTCCGCGGGTGTGTACCTGTCCGGGCGGCCGGCACAGCGCGCTCAGCAATGTTGAGCTCACCCGGGCACCAGGTCACCTCGTTGTGGACTCGTACCATACACTCCAGGGATGGGGGGCTCACCCGGGCACCTGGTCCACCTTGTCGTGGACTCCACTATACACTTCAGGGGTACGGGGCAGGGGGTGGCTCACCCGGGCACCAGGTTGCCCCTTTTATACACTCCAGGGGTGGGGGGCTCACCCGGGCATCTGGTCCACCTTGTCGTGGACTCCACCATACACTGCAGGGGTACGGGGCAGCAGGGGGCCCACCCGGGCACCAGGTCACCCCTTGTGGACTCCACCATACACTCCAGGGGTGGGGGGCTCACNGGGGCTCACCCGGGCATCTGGTCCACCTTGTCGTGGACTCCACCATACACTGCAGGGGTACGGGGCAGCAGGGGGCCCACCCGGGCACCAGGTCACCCCTTGTGGACTCCACCATACACTCCAGGGGTGGGGGGCTCACCCGGGCACCAGGTCCACCTTGTTGTGGACTTCCAGCATGCTCTCCAGGAGGCCGTTTGGCAGGCCCAGGCCCCGCAGGGCTGACAGAACACTGGCCTTCTGCAGGTCCGTCTCGGGGTGGCTCACATCTCTGACATGGACGATCAGATCCTGAGGACCAGACGGGCCGGGTGGTCAGATCTGGGGGCCAGGGGCTCCCACCCCAGCCCTGGAGAACCCGCCCGCCCCAGGACACTGCTCCTCCCGGAGAGGGCAGAGCTCCCCACCATGGGGGCCTATACCTCGAGGGGTGGGCGCGACCTGAGACCCCAGGGTGGCCCTGTGGTGCACGCAGCCCCCCAGCCCCCTCGTCAGGGTTTCCGGAGAGGCTGCCAGTCCCTGTGCACCTGGACCCGAGAGACTGCTCGGCACCCCCAAACCTCCGTCTCCCCAGTCTCCCGCCCCACAGTTCTGCCCCCACCACCACCAGCCCAGCCACAGCGCCATGTTCACAGCTCTGGGCTGGCCCGCCTTTCTGTGAAACCCTCAAGCTCGCATTTTAAAGTTCTTTCCCCGTGTCATGGTTTACACGCAGGTTCCTCATGCATCGGGAAAAGCAGAGATAAAAGGGAAGTGACAACGGAGGGCGATTCTGTCACGGAAAGGAGGTGCTCTGTCTGGTTTTAAGGGATTCACGTCTAGGTTCTGTTTTTGGTGACATACGTTTTCTTTTACTTCAGGTTTCATGTGAGAAATTCTACAGTTTAAGGAACCTGGGAGGATGAAGCTGAGAGCGGCACGGTGCCCTCAGCCTCAGCAGCTGTGGCCCAGAAGGTCCCAGGTGCCTGTCCCTGGGCCCTGCCGCCCCCCTGCTGAGTCAACGCCAGGCTCTGTTGGGGTTCACTGTCTCTGGGCCCCAATACGGCCAACACAGAAGGGAAGCCCCTCTTAATTAGCATTTCCTTCAGAAACAATACAGCTGTAGGGCTGCCGGGTCAGCTTCCCGGCAAGTGGTGAGAAATCCAGCTGCCAGTGCGAGAGAGGTGGGTTCAATGCCCGGCGGGAAGACCCCCCGCGCCGCGGAGCAGCCCAGCCCGTGCGGCACAACTAACGCGCTGCGACGGCTGACCGCCGCGGGCTAGAGCCCCTGCTCAGCAGCAAGAAGAGCCGCCGCCACGAGAGAACCGGGCAGCACGACCAGGGAGAGGCCCCCGCCCGCCACGACCAGGGAGAGCCCAAACAGCAATGAAGGCTCAGCAGAGCCAAAAGTAACTTAATAAATATAAAACAAAACGTAAAGCTGTACAGTCAGGCCTAGCTCCCTGAGTGGAGGGCTTGAGAGGGTCTGGTCCCTGTGATGTCCCGTGTAAGGGGACACAGCCCTGTTCTGTCGTGAGGAGCGAACCACCTGCCCTCCCCGTCTGCTGGTCTCTGAGGGAGAACCAGCCTGGCCCTCCCCACTCACAGAATGGGCCACGTCCTGCAGGGTGGCCGAGAAGGACTCGACCAGGCTGTGGGGCAGCTGGGAGAGAAAGCCGATGGTGTCCATGTAAAGGACCGTCAGTGCGGAGGGCAGCCGCCCGGCGTGGGCCGTGACGTCGAGCGTCGCAAACAGCTGGTCCCGGGGCTGTATGGCGGCGTCCCCGGTCAGGGCCTTGATCAGCGTGGTTTTCCCTGCAAGTCGGGGTCAAGGGGACATGCGTCTCAGGCCGTCTTGGGTCCCCGAGCGTCCACTTCTGAGCTCGGGCTGCTGGACGGTGGGATGGGAGCGAGGAGGGCGTCTGAGCCCGGAGTTCTCTGCAGGGCCCTGGTGCCAGGCACTGGTCACTGAAGAACACAGCTACTGATTCCAGGTAAGATAAATTGGGCCTGGGTGGGAGGGTTAGTGTAGACAGACGAGGGGCACGGTGTAGACAGTGGTCACATGTGTCTGTGAGATGCGGAGGCGTCCCTGGAGACAGAGGGAGGTGTCCTGGACCATGTGAGCGGTGACGCGGTATGCTTATACACAAGAGTGATGGTGTACACAGTGGTCACGTGTGTGTGAGATGCGGAGGCGTCCCTGGAGACAGAGGGAGGTGTCCTGGACCATGTGAGCGGTGACGCGGTATGCTTATACACAAGTGATGGTGTACACAGTGGTCACGTGTGTGTGAGATGGGGAGGCGTCCCTGGAGACAGAGGGAGGTGTCCTGGACCATGAGTTGTGATGTGGGTGTCCTCATACAGAAGCATGACGGTACAGTTGGGCGGATGCTATGTGCCTGCCATGGGGTGGGAATATAGACGCAGGGAGGCCCCGCCCACCAGTGCAGCCTGAGGGAGCTCCCACCCACTACCTCAGGGCAGGTCCACCCACCAGCCCCGCCCCAATTAGGCCCAACCAACACAGGGAGGCCCCAGCACAGCCCCGCCCCAGGGAGGCCCACCCATCAGCCCCATACAGCCCTGCACAGTCCCAGGGAGGGCCCGCCCACCAATGCAGCCTAAGGGAGATCCCACCCACAACCCTGGCCCCAGGGCACGTCCATCCACAAGCCCCGCCCCAGGGAGGCCCCGCCCACCAGCACAGGGAGGCCCCGCCCACCAGCACAGGGAG
>SJYQ01011869.1:0-43851 GCA_006410935.1 Redunca redunca
ATCACCTCCACTAGCTTTGTTCATAGTGATGCTTTCTAAGGCCCACTTGACTTGACATTCCAAGATGTCAGGTGTCCCACATTGTAGACAGACGCTTTATTGTCTGAGCCACCAGGGAAGTCCACTCTTAGCAAACTCAGTCTATTTTCTTCTCAAGCAAAAAGAATTTTGATCTTATTAAACAGAATGTTTAATCCTGACACAGATAGCGATAGAAAGTGCTCAAACTGCTATGTGTGTTTCGAGTCTTCAGAATAGCTGTAGGCTTACAAACATCCAGCTACTTTAGAAAAAGTTTTCTTTATCATTTATAAAAAATGCATCAAAAATTTTTCACCAACAATAAAAGATTTTTTCCCTAAGGTAAAAGAATAATCAGCATGATTCTTGCTTCCTTACTACTATTCTTACAAGCAAACAAGAGAACCAAACTTGAGATGAAGTCGTGTATTACCTTTGAGAACTTTTCCTAGTAGAGTGAAATAGGAGCTCTTCTCCAACCTGTATTTTGGAGCTATACTTCAAAGATTCTGGAGCTAGAAACACTGGAACTTTGCAATATTTTTTTGACTCAATACTCTCCAGGGGACAACTCTTTTGGAAAGTGAGTGGGAAGAGGGCCTGATATATATTTATAAATTTGTTTGTAACTTTTTATTTTGTTATGCTTTTAAACTCACAGAAAGTTTTCAGGAATAGTACAAGGAACTAGGAATACCCACATAACCTATATTATACCCAGGTTCAACTCTTTACTTTTTGTCCCATTGGTTTCTCTATATATACTTGCATATTGTTATTATTTTTGTGAATCATTTGAAGGTAAACCAGAGAGATGAATTTTAACCCCTAAATAATGCACTGTTTCCTAAGAACATGTTTATTCTCTTACCTATGGTTAACATAGTAATCAAAATAAAGATATTTTCTTATATTTTCTCTCTTCAAGATCCAAATCAGGAACATCAGTTCAGTTCAGTCCCTCAGTCATGTCTGACTCTTTGTGACCCCATGGACTGCAGCATGTCAAGCTTCCCTGACCATCACCAACTCCTGGAGCTTACTCAAACTCATGTCCATCCAGTCGGTGATGCCATCCAACCATCTCATTCTCTGTTGTTCCCTTCTCCTCCTGCCTTCAATCTTTCCCAGCATCAGGGTCTTTTCAAATGAGTCAGTTCTTCACATGAAGTGGCCAAAGTATTGAAGTTTCAACTTCAGCTTCAGTCCTTCTAATGAATATTTAGGAATGATTTCCTTTAGGATGGACTGGTTGGATCTCCTTGCAGTCCAAGGGACTCTCAAGAGTTTTCTCCATCACCACAGTTCAAAAGCATCAGTTCTTCAGTGTTCAGCTTTCTTTATAGTCCAGCTGTCACATCCATACATGACTACTGAAAAAACCATAGCTCTGACTAGACGGACCTTTTTTGGCAAAGTAATGTCTCTGCTTTCTAATTGCTGTCTAGGTTGGTAATAGCTTTTCTTCCAAGGAGCAAGTGTCTTTTATTATCATGGCTACAGTCCATCTGCAGTGATTTTGGAGCCCAAGAAAATAAAGTCTCTCACTGTTTGATGTTCACCAGGAACATGGATCAAATTTATATTTTTATGTCTCTTTGAAAGTGAAAGTGTTATTTGCTCAGTTGTGTCTGACTCTTTGTGACTCCATGGACTGTAGCTTGCCAGGCAACTCTGTCCATGGAATTCTCCAAACAAGAATACTGGAGTGGGTAGCCATTCCTTTCTCCAGGGGATCTTCCTGACCCAGGGATCGAACCCAGGTCTCCTGCATTGCAGGCAGATTGTTTATCATATGAGCCACCGTTTGGGACAGATCCTCAGCCATACATAGTGGTTTTAGCCTTAAATTTTTTTAATGATATAGATTATTATTATTATTCTTATTTTGCAGAATACCCCTCAATTTGAATTTATCTGATGATTCATTATTGTTAGTTTCAGGTTATACATTTATGTCTGGAAATCCACTGAAATGATATTTTACCCTTCTTAGTGAATTGTATTGGTGCACATGATTCAGACTGCACTAATATTAGTGATATTAGTTTTGATTGCTTGGGTAAAATGGTGTCAACCGGGTTTCTCCATGATAAAGTCAATATTTTCCCTTCCCAATCAATAGGTAATTGCAAAGAGGTACTTTGAGATTAATATCCTGTTAATCAAACTTATCCACTAGATTTGCTGTCTGCTCATGGGTTTCTAACTCCATCATTCTTTCTTCATTTATTGATCTCCATTCTACCATAAAAAGCTCATTTCCTTTCCCCTTCATTTATTTTATTTTTAATTTATTCATTTATTTATGTCAGTGTGTAGTTATAGATGTTTATTTCAACTACCACAGGGTTCTCAAGGCAAGAATACTGAAGTGGTTTGCCATTCCCTTCTCCAGTGGACCACATTTTGTCAGAACTCTCCACCGTCTTGGGTGGCCCTACATGGCATGGCTCATAGTTTCACTCAGTTAGACAAGGCTGTGGTCCATCTGATCAGAATGGTTAGTTTCCTATGATTGTGCTTTTCAGGCTGTCTGCCCTCTGATGGAGAAGGATAAGACGCTTATGAAAGCTTTCTGATGGGAGAGACAGACTGAGGGGGAAATTGGGTCTTCTTCTTATGGGAGGGGCCATGTTCAGTAAATCTTTAATCCAATTTTCTGTTGATGGGTGGGGCTGTGTTCCCTCCCTGTTATTTACCTGGGCCAAACTATGGTGGAGGTAATGAAGATAATGGCGACCTCCTTCAAATGGTCCCATGCACACACCGCTACACTCAGTGCCTCCTGCCCTGCAGCAGGCCACCTGCAGCAGGCCACCAGCGACCAATGCCTCTGTCGGAGACTCCTGGACACTTATGGGCAAGTCTGCACCAGTCTCTTGTGGGGTCACTGCTCCTTTCTCCTGGGTCCTGGTCCACACGTTTCTGTTTGTGCCCACCAAGAGTCTGTTTCCCAGTCCTGTGTAAGTTCTGGTGGCTCTATGTTGGGGTTAATGGCAACCTCCTCCAAGAGGGCTTATGCTGTACCTAAGTTTGCTGCACCCAGAGGTCCTGCCCCTGCAGCAGTCCACTGCTGACCTGTACCTTCACAGGAGACACTAAAAGGCTTCAACAGTATGTAAACCATGAACTTCCAGATGTCCAAGCTGAATTTAGAAAAGACAGAGGAACCAGAGATCGAATTGCCAACATCTACTGGATCACTGAAAAAGCAAGAGAGTTCCAGAAAAACATCTCCTTCTGCTTTACTGACTATGTCAAAGCCTTTGACTGTGTGGACCACAACAAACTGTGGAGAATTCTGAAAGAGATGGGAATACCAGACCACCTGACCTGCCTCCTGAGAAATATATATGCAGGTCAAGAAGCAACAGTTAGAACTGGACATGGAACAACAGACTGGTTCCAAATAGGGAAACGAGTATGTCAAGGCTGTATATTGTCACCCTACTTATTTAACTTATATGCAGAGTACACCATGAGAAACACTGGGCTGGATGAAGCATAAGCTGGAATCAAGATTGCCAGGAGAAATATCAATAACCTCAGATATGCTAATGATACCACCGTTACGGCAGAAAGCAAAGAACTAAAAGTTCTTTGATGAAAGAACTTGATGAAAGTGAAAGAGAGGAGTGAAAAAGTTGGCTTAAAGCTCAGTATTAAGAAAACCAAGATCACGGCATCTGGTCCCATCACTTCATGGCAAATAGATGAAGAAACAGTGGAAACAGTGAGATACTTTATTTTCTTGGGCTCCAAAATCACTGCAGATGGTGACCTCAACCATGAAATTAAAAGATGCTTGCTCCTTGGAAGAAAAGTTATGACCAACCTAGATAGCATATTTAAAAGCAGAGACATAATTTGCCAACAAAAGTCTGTCTAGTCAAAGCTATGGTTTTTCCAGTAGTCATGTATGGATGTGACAGCTGGACTATAAAGAAAGCTGAGTGTCAAAGAATTGATGCTTTTAAACTGTGGTGTTGAAGACTCTTGAGAGTCACTTGGACTGCAAGGAGATTCAACCAGTCCATCCTAAAGGAAATCATTCCTGAATATTCATTGGAATGACTGATGCTGAAGCTGAAACTCCAATACTTTGGGCACCTGATGCAAAGAACTAACTCATTTGAAAACATCCTGATGCTGGGAAAGACTGAAGGCAAGAGGAGAAGGGGATGACAGAGGATGAGATGGTTGGGTGGCATCACCAACTCAATGGTCATGAGTCTGAGTAAACTCTGGGAGTTGGCGATGGACAGGGAGGCCTGGAGTGCTCCAGTCCATGGGGTTGCAAAGAATTAGACACAACTGAATGACTGAACTGAACTGAACTGAATTGAACTGATTTCACTCACCAGCTTATGTATAATCCATTACTACCAATATTTATTTTGGTGGTCAAATTGTCCCAGATTTAGCCAGGTGGAGTCTTTTTGAGCTGTATTTGTTTGACATGTCCCTTTTTTCTTTACTTCTTACTTTTTGTCACAACAGGCTCATCTTGTACTTTCCATGCCTTAGCACTGGTATTGTCTATTTCTCCTAGGAATCCTGGTTCTCTTTAGTGGAGAACAGAATTTATACACAAGATCTGAAAATGACAAGAGATGGATCCTAATTCTTACCTACAAATCACTGTTTTCATCATTAATATTAGAAGAGAATTGTTAACACATGGATCTTTCTATTTCTTTCACAGGATGGTATAATATTACAAACACTCTAATAATTCTATCAGAAAATAATGCTACATGTTAAGAAAATATATATTGGTTTTCTGGAAAAAATAGCTCAACCTATGATTGACTGGTGGCTCAGATGGTAAAGAATCTGCCTTCAATACTGGAGACCCAAGATTGATCCCTGGGTTGGGAAGATCCCCTGGAGAAGGGAATGGCAAACCACTCTAGTATTCTTACCTAGAGAATTCCATGGACAGAGGAGCTTGGTAAGCTAGAGTCCATGGGGTCACAAAGAGTGGGACATGACTGAACAGCTAACATACGCACACATATGTATATAAAAATTCCCCCCCACTACACACACACACACACACACACACACACACACACACACACACACAACTTGGAATTGTACAGTGTCAGTCTAGTGATTATGGCCCTCTGTGACCAAAGCGAACTGCCGCTGTTGCTAAGTCACTTCAGTCGTGTGCGACTCTGTGTGACCCCATGGACGGCAGCCCACCAGGCTCCCCCGTCCCTGGGATTCTCCAGGCAAGAACACTGGAGTGGGTTGCCATTTCCTTCTCCAATGCATGAAAGTGAAAAGTGAAAGTGAAGTTGCTCAGTCGTGTCCTACTCTTAGCAACCCCATGGACCGAAGCCTTCCAGGCTCCTCCATCCATGGGATTTTCCAGGCACGAGTACTGGAGTGGGGTGTCATTGCCTTCTCTGAAAGCAAACTTGGCTGGATGCTAATAGTAAGAGCTACCATTTCCTTTACTACCTCAGTTCAGTTCAGTTCAGTTCAGTTCAATTGCTCAGTCGTGTCCGACTCTTTGCAACCCCATGAATCACAGCACGCCAGGCCTCCCTGTCCATCCCCAGCTCCCGGAGTTCAGTGAAACTCATGTCCATCGAGTCGGTGATGCCATCTAGGCAACTCATCCTCTGTCGTCCCCTTCTCCTCCTGGCCCCAATCCCTCCCAGCATCAGAGTCTTTTCCAATGAGTCAACTCTTCGCATGAGGTGGCCAAAGTACTGGAGTTTTAGCTTCAGCATCTTCCTTCCAAAGAACACCCAGGGCTGATCTCCTTTAGAATGGACTGGTTGGATCTCCTTGCAGTCCAAGGGACTCTCAAGAGTCTTCTCCAACACCACAGTTCAAAAGCATCAATTCTTTGGTGCTCAGCTTTCTTCACAGTCCAACTCTAGCATCCATACGTGACCACTGGAAAAACCATAGCCTTGACTAGATGGACCTTTGTTGGCAAAGTAATGTCTCTGCTTTTCAGTATGCTCTCTAGGTTGTGCACAATTTTCCTTCCAAGGAGTAAGTGTCTTTTAATTTCATGGCTGCAGTCACCATCTGCAGTGACTTATACTTCCACAAAATGTAGAATATTTTTATGAACATTAATTGCCTCTTCAGCTTTTTTAAGCACATTATTAAGGTACAGCATAGAATGGAAGGGTACAGTAACATGTAACTAGAGAGGCACAGGTATTGGGAAAAGCAATTAAGCATAAATAACATTAAATCCTGTGCTTGGACTTCCCTAGTGGTTCAGTGGATAAGAATCAGCCTGCTAATGCAGGGGACACTTGTTTGATCCCTGGTCCAGGAAGATTCCACTTGCTGTGGAGCACCTAAGCCATTGTGCCACAACTACTGAGCCAGCTCTCTTGGGCCCAGGAGCTACAACTACTGAGTCTACATGCTGCAACTACTGAAGCCCACACACGTAGAGCCTGTTATCTGCAACAAGAGAAGCCACAGCAATGAGAAGCCTGAGTACCACATCAAAGAGTAGCCCCTGCTCATGGCAACTAGAGAAAACCCATATACAGCAATGAAGATCCAAGCCCAGCCAAAAAAACAAAACAAAACAAAACAAAAACAAAGCACTCCTTATTTTTTCTACAGTATTTTAACTAGTCTTTTAAAGTCAGTCTCCCAGAAAATAACAGTAAGACAGTTCTAAAACTTTTAAAAATCTAAGTTGACTGAATTCATGGGCACATACTGATGCTATTTCAAACATAATTGACATAGATGTGAAATCAAGATTACAGCTGTGATGGAGAAGGGAGGTTTGAGTAGTAAATCAGTGATTTTAAAAAGTTGCCCAGGTACTTCGAATGTACAGCCAAGGTTAAAGACTTGTGTGCTAACCTATGGCCTCAAGGTCTCACTTTCAACCCTAAATTGCTTTTCACCAAAATAATTATATTGCCAGCTTTTTAAAGAAAAAAAGCCATCTTCCATTTTTAACTTTGTAAATGAAGACTACTTTAAAAAAGCTATTTAATAATATATAATTACAGAAACACTCAACTGTCCTTGAAGAGCAAAGAATCTGCTTAAACATTTAATTACTTAAGAACAGCTGGTTGACCGAATACATCACATTTTGACACATAATACATTTTTCTGGGAAGTTTTACTTCTAAGATAAGGTTAGATGAATAATGTCAGTGAAAATCCTCATAACCATTCCTGAGAAGGTGAAAGCCATAAACTTGGGGTCAGATATATTTTCAACTTAAAACAAAATTACATTCCTTCTATCTTCTTTGACCCAAGTCTTTAGTAATTGATTTGACCTCTGGGAGAAGTATTAGGAGTGCTTATAAGCTGTTCCCTGTTTCTTTTTAGCTATTTGACACCTCTTCACCTTCAATGACCAAAGTCTTCTGGATGATGCTATAGCTACTGACAATCACAAAAGACTGCCTTGGGGAAGTCACGTTGAGAATAAAAATGTATTTCCTCTTAATTCTGGAGGTGGAGTGGGGGAGGTGTGTACACACACACACACACCTTCCCCAGTTTAGCAGTAGAAAATCACACACCTCCACACCCATACCCCGCCCCCCCCCCNCCCACACACACATCTTCCCCGGCTTAGCGGTAGAAAATCTGCCTGCAGTGCAGGATGTGAGTTCAATCCCTGTGTCAGGAAGATCTCCTGGAAGAGGAAATGGTAACCCACTCCAGTATTCTTGCCTGGAGAACCCTAAGGACAGAGGAACCTGGCAGCTTATAGTCCATAGGGTTGCAAAGAGTTGGAAAGGATTGAGAACACACACTGTACTGTATTTCATGAACATCTCATTTTTTTTCATTAGATTTGCTTTCTGATAAAAATAAGACTAATAAGTTTATACGCAATTTAGGAATAAATATAAAAATATTCTGTTTTTACATCGAAGTGGGGGTGGGATAAAGAAAAAAGTGATTTCCTTTCCCTTCCATACAAAGTCCGAACACCAAGCTTGCAGCCTGCTCTATCTGGAATGGCACCCAGAGGAGGGGGAGGAGAGAAAAAAGAGCCCCTGATTACTTAGGCATTAGAAACCCTGCTTCAAGTGATTTGGCAAAGAAAGTGAAACTACAGAAAGGTTTCTCAAGACCCTGTTTCTCAAGGGGGACTTTGGGCCTTTCGAGGTAACTCTTTCACAGATTTCGCTTTAACGAAGCAGGTGAAAGGCCATTTGGCACCAGCCGGTTCCTTTTACCCCAGCTGCCTGGGATGAGCGCGGTTGCCAAGCAACCAAGTCTCAGGCTCTCTTTGTGCCTACATCAGGCTAGGAAATTTGGAGGTTTTCAAAGCTGTTGTCTGCTGCAGACAAGTTACACTGAAATGCCTTTAGGTTTTTAGGACTAGTTTTTGAATTCCTTACAGTAAAACTACATTATCTTTTCTAATTTTCTCTCCTTTGTAGAGGAGATTATTTAGAGTGTATATGGCTATATTTCCACAGGAAAATAGCTAGATCTTGACTTCAAAATCAGAAGTAATTTACATTTTAAAAGAAGAGCAAACGAGCATCACAGCTGCATCTCATATGTTCCTTCCTGTCAGCTTAATTTCTTTCATTTTCTTTCTTCTCCTCTTCTTTTGCTTTAAATATTTTTATTGGCTTTCCTCTCTTTTTTTCTTCACTCACCCCATTTCAACATGTTTCTTTTATCTCTCTCTTATGTTCTCCAGACATGAACTCTGTGTTATTAATGCATTCATCTTTAATCAATTGCTAATCCCATGAGTTTGAAGCGAATCAAGCTTTTCTTTACAAACTTACTGCTTTATATTTTCTTCTAACTTCTGAACTCCTTTTATTATTATTATTACTATTAATGTAATATCTGTAGCTGGGGAGACTTAAGGGGAAAGAGCTGATAAAGTATTCCTAGTTGTTATTTGGACTTGTCTTGTTCCTGACAGAGAAACCTGCACCGTTGCTCTTTGAGCCTCGCAGTGTGGCCTCTCTGTCTGTATGGTGGCCTTCTTGGCACCTTCCAGTAGCCTTGAACCCTCGGAGTTGTCCAAGTATCTTGGTCCTACATTAATGTGAGACATTCTCTTATGTACTTAATATTGTAAAGATATTTCATTGAGTGCCATTCAATTGAAAATGATGTGCTTCCTTTTGTTCTTTATCTCTGAGTCTGGCAATGATTCATGGAATGAATGAGAGTGAATTGATCTGGATATGCTTTAACTATCAGTGATGATTCTACTGCTGCAAGGGGAGAAAAATCTGGTAATATGACCAGAAAAAGGCCAACGTACTCCTAGGAAGATGTACACTCAAGACAGTGATGCATTTCAAACTTGGGAGCATTTTGGTGACCCCTACCCCCATAAAAAATATCCTGTTAGTTATTTATCATCATGAGGTAACAAGTAGTACAAGGAGTTTGATTTACTTGTTCACTAAGAATTTGGTATAATATGCAAGTCGACCTGCTGAACATCTTTGCCTGAAAATCCACTGTTGCTGATAAACTCATCTGTTAAAACTACTAAAATGATAAATGGGCTAAGTGGTTCATCTTATGGTTTTGATTTTGAGTTAGTAGGCATGCAACCAATCACATATATTTATGGAATTTGTAAGTAAAAACTGTTCTCCCTCTATGACTCAATATTATGATCTCTTATAAAGAGTTATGTCCTTTTTTATATAATAAAATGAAACTACTATATTACAGTAGGCCAGAAAACAGGATATGTGGATTTTAATCTGAGTCCAATCCCTAGCTAGCTTTTTGACTTTGGGCAGTTCTCTTAATCTTTGTCTCAGCTCCCTCTTCCATAAAGTTGTAAGGTGGGAGTAAGTATCCTCTGAGATATATTCTGCTATTAAAATTCTATTATTGAATTTGAAAACCACTAACCTTTTCAGTGACTCTGATTTAGCAAAGGGGTGATATAACTTTTTTTTTAAGCTGGTAAAGTTAAGTGAAAAAAGTATTTAAACCTCCTTGTATTTGTTAATTGAGCTATTTTTAAAATCAGACATACAACTTCAAAATTTATATCTCTTTTCAACTCTATAGCCAGCGGTTAAAAAGTACAATTTCTAGACATGGCCTGTGCTTCGATTTGCGTCATCATTTGCTAGTTGTGGGTCATGGCCATGCTCCTTAACATCTTTGTGCTCAGTTTACTCATCTGTCACTTGGGAATAATAACAGTACCCGTCACATAGGGGTATTGTGAAGATTAAATGCTATAACTCACTTAAGCCCTGAATGACTAGAACATTAACATATTCTTGATATGTGTCAGCTTTTACTGTCACCAGCTATCCGACTCTATTGTCACTCTATTCTTTATTAGTGTAACAATAACCTCCTAGTTTTCAAGTCTCTTTCTTAAAGTCCATTCTATACAGTTCTTCCAGTTTAAACTGCCTAAAACACAATTGTCATAATTTCACTCCCCTGCTAAGAACTATGGCAACAGATTTCAATGAACCTATACCCAGTAGAATTGAATATAAATTAGCCTGGCATTTAAAGCTCTCATTAATATATTGGTTCAATTTATCTTCCCAGCTTCATTCTATTTCTTTTTCATATAGAAATGCTCTGCCTGAATGCAACTCCGCAAATGTCCCTGAGAACAAGTGCTCTGCTCACCCGTGTTAAGCAATTAAGGGCAGGGGCTGTGATGAGTGTTCATACCCCATCAATCCAGGACCTGGCACACAGTGGGCATGCAACTGTTGTTGAAATAAACTGCTTCTAGTCATACTGTTTTCTCCCAAAGATACTCCTTATCTTTACCTATATCTCTTATCCTTTCTTATCTTTACCTATATCTACCCTCCGAGGTCCTATCCAAATATCATGTTACCACAATTCATAAGCTACCTACTTCTTCTCACAGTACTGTCATGTATCTATCTGGTAGAACTTATATTCTGCTGTGATTCTAATGATTTTTGTCATGATTTTATGTCCTAAGTTTTAAATAGATTTCAGAGCAGTGTACTATATCTTACTCAATGTTGTTTCCTACAGTGCCTAGCATTTGCTTTGTTAGCTGCCTGTAGCTAGTTGTTGAATACATGAATATGACTAACAGACTAATATTATCCATTGTTTTGTTATGATTCTTTTTTAAAAAAGAACTATCCTATTTCCATAGAAGCAAATCTGCATTGCTTACGAAGCTTCTCAGTCTGTGCAATGACAATCACATCCTCTCTATCTTACGTAACTTTAGGTAGTTGCTGAAGCCATATAGGCCTTCTCATTATTCCATGGACAAGCCGTAGGCAATCTTACCCCATTCTTCCATTGATGTTTTCTCTGCCTGAGTGCAGTCTTGTCTTCTTTGTGACCCAAACTTTATTTAAAATTCCATCTCAGTTCCTAAATTACAGATTTACTATAGAAATTCTGATATGGCAACTTTAGAATAACTGTTTCCATATTAATTAACCCTTTGAAATTTCATTTTTCTCCTTCCAGGGTTACCCCTATATTATTTATGCAGATATCATTCTTGACTACTTGTTTGCAGGATATTTAAGTGACTAAATCACTGTCTAAATAGTATGACTTTTCACTTAGTAAGTGCTGATGAAATTCAGACTGAAATTGAAGAAGGTGGAGAAAACCACTAGACCATTCAGGTATGACCTAAATCAAATCCCTTATGACTAAACAGTGGAAGTGAGAAATAGGTTTAAGGGACTAGATCTGATAGAGTGCATGATGAACTATGGAATGAGGTTTGTGATATTGTACAGGAGACAAGGATCAAGACCATCCCCATAGAAAAGAAATGCAAAAGACAAAATGGCTGTCTGAGGAGGCCTTAAAAATAGCTGTGAAAAGAAAGGAAGTGAAAAGCAAAGGAGAAACGGAAAGATATACCCATTTGATTGCAGAGTTCCAAAGAATACCAAGGAGAGATAAGAAAGCCTTCCTAAGTGATCAATGCAAAGAAATAGAGAAAAACAACAGAATGGGAAAGACTAGAGATCTCTTCAAGAAAATTAGAGATACCAAGGGAACATTTCATGCAAAGATGGGCTCGATAAAGGACAGAAATGGTATGGACCTAACACAAGCAGAAGATATTAAGAAGAGGTGACAAGAATACACGAAAGAACTGTACAAAAAAGATCTTCATGACCTAGATAATCACGATGGTGTGATCACTCACTTAGAGCCAGACATCCCGGAATGTGAAGTCAAGTGGGCCTTAGAAAGCATCACTACAAACAAAGCTAGTGGAGGTGATGGAATTCCAGTAGAGCTATTCCAAATCCTGAAAGATGATGCTGTGAAAGTGCTGCACTCAACATGCCAGCAAATTTGAAAAACTCAGCAGTGGCCACAGGACTGGAAAAGGTCAGTTTTTATTCCAATCCCAAAGAGGAGCAATGCCAAAGAATGCTCAAACTACTGCACAATTGCACTCATCTCACACGCTAATAAAGTAATGCTTAAAATTCTCCAAGCCAGGCTTCCACAATACATGAACTGTGAACTTCCAGATGCTCAAGCTGGTTTTAGAAAAAGCAGAGGAATCAGAGATCAAATAGCCAACATCCGCTGGATCATGAAAAAAGCAAGAGAATTCCAGAGAAACATCTACTTCTGTTTTATTGCCAAAGCCTTTGACTGTGTAGATCACAATAAACTGTGGAAAATTCTGAAAGAGATGGGCATACCAGACCACCTAACCTGCCTCTTGAGAAACCTATATGCAGATCAGAAAGCATCAGTTAGAACTGGACATGGAACAACAGACTGGTTCCAAATAGGAAAAGGAGTATGTCAAGGCTGTATATTGTCACCCTGCTTATTTAACTTATATGCAGAGTACATCATGAGAAACGCTGGGCTGGATGAAGCACAAGCTGGAATCAAGATTGCTGGGAGAAATATCAATAACCTCAGATACGCAGAGGACACCAGCCTTATGGCAGAAAGCAATGAAGAACTAAAGGGCCTCTTGATAAAAGTGAAAGGGGAGAGTGAAAAAGTTAGCTTAAAGCTCAACATTCAGAAAACAAAGATCATGGCATCCAGTCCCATCACTTCATGGCAAATAGATGGGGAAATGGTGGAAACAGTGACTGACTTTATTTTTCTGGCTCCAAAATCACTGCAGATGGTGATTGCAGGCATAAAATTAAAAGAAGCTTACTCCTTGGAAGAAAAGTTATGACCAACCTAGACAGCATATTAAAAAGCAGATATGTTACTTTGCCAAAAAAGGTCCGTCTAGTCAAGGCTGTGGTTTTTCCAGTAGTCATGTATGGATGTGAGAGTTGGACTATAAAGAAAGCTGAGTGCCGAAGAACTGATGCTTTTGAACTGTGGTGTTGGAGAAGACTCTTGAGAGTCCCTTGGACTATAAGGAGATCTAACCAGTCCATCCTAAAGGAGATCAGTCCTGGGTGTTCATTGGCAGGACTGATTTGAAGCTGAAACTCTAATACTTTCGCCACCTCAGGTGAAGAGTTGACTCATTTGAAAAGACTCTTACGCTGGGAGGGATTGGGGGCAGGAGGAGAAAGGGACGACAGAGGATCAGATGGTTGGATGACATCACTGACTCAGTGGACATGAGTTTGGGTGGACTCTGGGAGTTGGTGATGGACAGGGAGGTCTGGCGTGCTGTTTTTCATGGCGTCACGGACTGATGCGACGCGACTGAGCGACTGATCTGAACTGAACTGGTGACGTTTTAATTCAATAGAAAAATGCAATTTAAGTTTGTATCTTAATTTTTCATGTGTTTTAGTCTTTCAACCCATTAGATAATAAACATCTCAGAGCAGAGGTCAAATCTGGAACTTCCTTTGAATTTCTCACATTAGCAAGCATAGTGCTAATCACATTGGACATTTTTATCATATGAACAGATTCATTGTTAAATGAGACCTACCTGACAAAATGGTCTAGTTCACTTTATATTTATTTCACAATACATGACACTCCAACTTCATTCCATTTTTTCCTGGACTATTGGTTCTAAATTACTGCATACTTAAAAGGTTTTTTCCTGGTATCTTGCTCTCCAGTTTACTGTGACACTTACTGGACTTCTCACCAAGTAAGGCAACTAAAGCTGTGTCTTTGTAGATTTAGATATATCTTGTAGGGAAAGTACACAGGGTGGGATAAAACTTGCTCTCTCTACTGCATTTATATTATTTTTCATCTTTTGACTGAGAATGTAAATGAAATGCATTATAAATATTTGTTGAGTGGCCTATATGAAGAACTTTATATTAGACCCTTTATGTATGCCACCTAATTTTATCTTCTCAACAAGCCCATGTAGTCAGTGCTACTAAGCTATATTTATAGTTATGAAAGCTAAAGCTAAGAAACTGAAACTAAGCTGTCTTTATCCTTAAACTTGGATCCTTTCTGGCTCCAAGGTCCAACGGAAGAGGATGAGATAGTGGATCTCCAACTTTAATTAGCAGAAAAGTTACCCAAGGACTCTTTAAAATACATATTACTCCAAAGGGCCCATTTTGTTAGGTTTAGGGTAAAATCCAGGAATATATATTTTAAGAAACACACAAAAAAGCATTCATTTGGAAACATTTTGAGATAAGGAATAGTCAAGATAATAATAGTAACAGTGATAATAATAATAATACAACAACTATACAACATATGGATCAATATCACACTGTCTCCCAGTTACTGCACCACCTTACTATTTGTCAGGTATTGTGTGTTAAGCACTTATGACATATTTTGTCACTTGAGTCTCACAACCACCTAATGAAATATATATAATTATCACCTCCCTTTTATGTGAGGAGGAAGCTAGAATCAGAGAGGTTGCAGAGTTGGTAAGTGCTGGAAACAGCATATGTCCACATGCATGAAAGAGGCAGACAAATAAAAGGAAAGCCAGGAGACTGCTTTCATAGAGCCTACAGGAAGAAAGCATATCAAGAGCAGATGATGTCAATTCCTCAAAATTAAGTGAGCTAGATTGTGAGCAGTGTTCCCTGATTTGTAAATGAGGAGGTCATTGTTGACCTTAGCAAGATCAACTTGAGTGAGCAGATGGGAGTAGTAAGGATATTGGGAGTTAAAGAGTGAGCGGAAGATGTAAAGAAATAGAGATCCCCATTTATTGAATTTCCAACAAAAAATAAGCAAATGAAGATTGTTTTAGGGGCTGATGCAAATTTAGTGAACATTTGAAAAAATATAGGATAGTCATGAAAATATTCAGGGGAATGTACAATGAAGAAAGACGTAGATAAAAATGAAAATAAATAAAAGTAATGAGACAGTCTTCGAGAAGACGGGATAGATCTGTTAGCTTTGTACAGAAGCACTTATTTTTCTGGGAAAGGTGAAGGCAGCTGAGAATGTAGATCTAGGTATTTGACTAGTGGTACAGTTATAGGCATTTATGTGCAGGAAGATGGGAAGTTAAAGTAGTTCCTATGTGATGGATTTTATTTTTTGTGTTGAGAAAATTAATAGGGTCTTCAAGTGAACTAATAAAGATTTAGGATAGCTACTGTGAGGAAATAGAGGCAGAATTCTAGAAATACATATAAAGGATTGCTGTGGGGTTAAACAGCCAGCTGAGAGAAAAGATCGTATACTGTAATAGTATCATTGTATGGCTTTTATTCAGTGGTGTTCAGTGATAGAAGGAGAAGTAGGATTGGGGTCAGTTTAGCTTAGGGATTTAGTAAAACAAGTGGTATGAGCAACAGTGAAACATGCTTAAAAGTGTTGACAGTAGGCTTTGTGAAATGAAGGTCTCCAGAATTGGAAGTTTAGGGAAAACAATAAGGCTAGGAGAGGCCTACAGACATGGAGAAAAGGGCTAAAAATTGAGTTTTAAAGAGATGGTAAATAAATCACAGCAGGATCCTCTATGACCCACCTCCCAGAATACTGGAAATAAAAGCAAAAATAAACAAATGGGACCTAATTAAAATTAAAAGCTTCTGCACAACAAAGGAAGCTATAAGCAAGGTGAAAAGACAACCTTCAGAATGGGAGAAAATAATAGCAAATGAAGCAACTGACAAAGAATTAATCTCAAAAATATATAAGCAACACCTGAAGGTCAATTCCAGAAAAATAAACGACCCAATCAAAAAATGGGCCAAAGAACTAAACAGACATTTCTCCAAAGAAGACATACGGACGGCTAACAAATACATGAAAAGATGCTCGACATCACTCATTATCAGAGAAATGCAAATCAAAACCACAATGAGGTACCATTTCACGCCAGTCAGAATAGCTGCGATCCAAAAGTCTACAAGCAATATGCTGGAGAGGGTGTGGAGAAAAGGGAACCCTCTTACACTGTTGGTAGGAATGCAAACTAGTACAGCCTCTATGGAGAACAGTGTGGAGATTCCTTAAGAAACTGAAAATAGAACTGCCATACAACCCAGCAATCCCACTGCTTGGCATAAACACCAAGGAAACCAGAATTGAAAGAGACATGTGTACCTCAATGTTCATCACAGCACTGTTTATAATAGCCAGGACATGCAAGCAACCTAGATGTTCATCAGAAAACAAATGGATAAGAAAGCTGTGGTACATATACAGAATGGAGTATTACTCAGCCATTAAAAAGAATACATTTGAATCAGTTCTAATGAGGTGGATGAAACTGGAGCCTATTATACAGAGTGAAGTAAGCCAGAAAGAAAAACACCAATACAGTATACTAATATATATATGGAATTTAGAAAGATGGTAATGATAACCCTGTATATGAGACAGCAAAAGAGACACAGATGTATAGAACAGAATTTTGGACTCTGTGGGAGAGGGCGAGGGTGGGATGATTTGGGAGAATGGCATTGAAACATGTATAATATCAAATGTGAAATGAATTGCCAGTCCAGGTTCGATGCATGATACAGGATGCTTGGGGCTAGTGCACTGGGATGATCGAGAGAGATGGTACAGGGAGGGAGGTGGGAGGGGTTCAGGATGGGGAACACGTGTATACCCCTGGTGGATCCATGTTAATGTATGGCAAAAACAATACAATATTGTAAAGTAATTAGCTTCAATTAAAATAAATTAATTTATATTAAAAAATTAAAGAAATGGTAAAGTAGTAAATGGTAAAAGAGATGGAAGAACTGGAAAAGTAGGCAGTTGTGGGATGAAAATGGGAATGAGTGGGGTCTGGTGTGTTTTAGTTACACAGCAGCAACCTATAAGGAATGTGAAATGTTTTAGGTCACATGATTTAATCTATTTTCTTCTCTTATTTTTTAGGAAATCTGAGATCCTAATATCTTAAGGAAGAGACGATCTTCTCAAAAACTGTCTCATTACTTTTATTTATTTTTTCTTATCTACCTCTTTCTTCATTGTATAGTCCTCTGAATATTTTCATGACTATCATATTTTTTCAAATGTTCACGAAATTTGCATCAACCCCTAAAACAATCTTAACTGTAAGATTGGCCTTGTGTTACCTCTCAGGTCCTATGAACTTTCTGATTACTTTGATTTTCTTTCCTTGTGTCTACATCACCATCAATTCTTCTATCACTTACTCTTAGTCAGATTAGAACAGAGAAGTAGTTATTTCTTTAATTTCTAGAATAATGAGTGCAGTGCCATGCATGAGAATAACCCAGAGAGCATGTTGAAAATTTTTATTTCTGGCCTTTACACCAGACTCATTTAATCAGGATCTCTGTGGGAGTGGATTCTGAAGAATCTGAATTTTTAAGAAACTCTACAGGAGATTCTGACTCATGTGACTATTTTAGGAAATGACAGTTTCAACAAGACAGATTCTTTTCCTTTACTTTACCAATTTATACTCTATGTTTTTGCTGTTAACTCCTATTTACTGGACAATAATGCTGAAGCTTGTGGGTTTTGACATTGGGATGGTGAGGCAAAGAAAGCAACAATTTAATCTTGAAATTAGTACCTTTTCTAAATTTCATCCTTACAAACAACCTGGCCCTCTCAACACATGCATCATATCGCCATCCACTGTTGACACCAACACCTAAGGTGTTTGGAAAAGCAAAGCCAAAGTACCGGTGAAAGTGGAAAAGATTTATAAAATTAAGAAGCTTGACAAAAAGACTCCAAAGAATAGAGATGATTCCAAGTAAAAGGTGAATAGCGATCGGGTAGGTGTAAAGAATAGACAGGCAAGTGAGAATTTCAGTTCTGAAAGAGATAGAGATGTGCTGATGATGACTAAAAAGATATTGTACTGCTTGTGATCGAATCAGACATATGATTGATGCCCACATGTTTGAAACTACTGACTGAGTGACTTCATTTTCACTTTTCACTTTCATGCATTGGAGAAGGAAATGGCAACCCACTCTAGTATTCTTGTCTGGAGAATCTCAGGGACTGGGGAGCCTGGTGGGCTGCTGTCTATGGGGTCATGCAGAGTCAGACACGACAGAAGCAACTTAGCAGCAGCAGCAGCAGCAGCCATAGTTAACTTGTGTTTGTGTGTGTGTTTTGGTAGTTCTGTGATCCATTAGTAATCAATGAATTCTCCTGGCACTGAACTCTTGTGCTGTTACATTTCCCACATTGAAATTTCAGTTCACAAAGAAAAAGAAATCTTGTTTTTGGTATCTTGGTACCTGGAGGTAAGTAGAGAATATATTATTTTCTTCAGTATCTGCTGACAGTTTTCAAGGAACAAAGGCACAGTGTTGCATCTAAAATCTCCCCTCAGTGACATAGAAGTCAGGCTTCTCTATATTGGAGTTATGAATCATACAACAAATGAACACACTCATGGATGAAAAAAATCATCACTTGATAATATTTTACATGGTGATATACTAATGCATAAACAATGAAAATATTTTTAAAGTTTCCTTTTGAGAAGAAACTATATCTTAGATATATTTTTATATTCACAAAATGTGCTTCTATTATATCCTTATTAATGATTTCTGTTTAACCTAACACAAAGGCTCTCTCTCTCCTTCTTCTTCTCCTCTCTTTCTCCTGTACCACCTTAGCACTCTTTTTTGTTTCTCTGTGTGTATAGGCTCTTTAGCATCCTTAATCCTTTATGTTAGAGATCTTACTACAGAAAAAACTAGAAGGAACAAACTCAGAACTGCATAACCCAAATAAAATTTAGAATATGGAACATGCCTTTGTTTGATGAAGAATAAATGACTAGATGTAAAAATCATGCAAGTTATTCTTCACTTGATGAAAATACATGAATTAAGTTTCAACATGGGCCATGTAAGTTTCACCTCCCTGAAGGCAATCAATCACCATCATCTCATCCCTTCTGCTTCTAGTCCTTGTGTCCAGGTACATGAACTGCTCTTGTTCAGGCTGGACTGAGTGATAATGACAAACATGACTATTCAGTTACTCTGACAAGTATTATTTTGAATTGTTCTCAGTGAGAGAAATTTCTCTTAGGTTTGAGTCAGAATACTCAACATTAGTTCAATTGATTCACTTAATAAATTCTGTCCAAAATTAGTTTTAAATGAATGTATGGCCTCTCTCTTATAAAATCCAAAATCTAGATGCCCTGTTCAGTTTGAACTCTGGCTAATGATGCTAATACCCTGTCCCTGAGCTATGTCTCTTGCATACACTGCTACTTTAGGAATCATGCCCATCTCTGGAGTAACTAACCCTTGCCCTTGTTTCTATTTTCTGATTCTAAGCCTTAGCACAACTTGTTGTGCTTTCAGTACTCTAACCCCAGCGGTCTCTGATCTGAATTCTGGGACCATGAAGGAAATCATGGCCAAGTTACAGCTCTTTGTTTTAGTCCCAAGGCCATCTGACTTTATACTCACTATGTAATCCTTTCTCACACTGTAGCTATCTACCTTCATTTAGATGTAATTACCTCATACTTTGATAATGGAAACATTTTTCTAAATTGCCTCTATGGTACTCCTCCTCAAATTGGTTGTTTATAATATTACCAAATTAATAATCCTAAATATATATTTATCTGTAATACATTTCCTAGTGAAAAACTTCAGTGACTCTATAATGCTTACAAAATCAAATTTGACATTCCTTAGTTCATCATTTTATGTCTTCATCCACAATCTATTCTATATTTTCCCAGCCTTATCTCTAGTTATTTTCCTATGTATAGTTTTTAGTGCCACTTTCTTGAAATTGGGTGAAAAAGTTGGATGAGACTTTTTGCTTTCTAATTTATTGGATTTTTTTCTCCCAGGTGGCACAGTGGTAAAGAATCTGACTGAATGCAGGAGATGCAAGAGATGTGGGTTTGAACCCTGGGTAAGGAAGATCCCCTTAAGAAGGAAATAGTAACCCCCCCCACCTCCAGTATTCCTGCCTGGAAAATTCCATGGACAGAGGAGCCTGGCAGGCTACAGTCCATGGAGTAGCAAAGAGTCAGACATAACTGAGTGTACACACACACACATTCTCCCTGAAATACTCTCCCTCTCTAATTCAGTTATGAAAATCCTTCTCATTTTTTAAGTTTCCATTAAATTCTTTCTCTTCCGTGAGATTTTCTATCATTTTTGTATGAAGTTATCTCCTTTATCTGAATTTCTATAAGTTTATGTTTTATTCATTTGATGCTAACAGATATTACTGGAGCTATTTTGGAACATAGCATATCTATTCAACCAGAAAGCAAATCCTGAACAAAGGAAACTCTTTCTTATGTATCTTTGTATTTCAAACAGAGGCTTGGGTCTAATAGTACATGGGAAATATTTTTAATATAAAATAATGGCTAATACATCAAAATAAGATACTATCTTGGAGATAGTAAATATTAATTTTTAAGACAATGATGATCACCCTTAAAGCATGAGGGTTGAAATTTACTGGTCTATTAGAACATTTCCACGGTGCCCATATAATTTCAATAGTGTATATTTGTCTTTCAAAACTGTTTCCAACCAGCATATCATAGATTTAATTGTGTTTACAAAGGAGAGTAATTAGTTTCTTAATTTATATAAAAAGAGATATTAGAGCACCATAGGATTTACCAGTTACTAGATATCAACCTTAGCTTTATTGTTTGTAAAAAACAACAAAAAGCATTTCACAAACAGGCAAACTTTTGAACAAACTATATATTTGTCTTATGGATTCATTATTTTTTGATTTATCTGAAAATGGTTATTGAGAATTGACTATGTAAAAGTCACTGAACTCAGAACTAAGGCTAGGATGGTGAACCATTCCTGGCCCGTGAATTGGTGAAAATTAAAGTATTAAGGTAGTATTATCCTACAGAGGGAAAAGAACATTTGCATTGCAAAGATAAACAAGAGAACATGGACTGTTTGGGGAAGATGAATGACATGCTATCAAATTTTATGAATTCCTCAAAAAAAAAAAAACCCCACACCTAAACACCTACTATGTGCCATTGACTGTGTTATGCAGTGAATATAGGGCAGCTGTTGTAGCATTTATTACTGTTTGGTAATTCATTGTCCCCTCCCCCAACACATCGGCAGCCTATACCTCTTCCTTCCATTGATTTTGATCCTGTCCATGTCATTGCTTTGACCAGTGCAATATGAGGCTTAAGGATCATAGTTTCTGTTTCCTGTTGCACTTATTGACATTTGACATACATGACCCATGTAGTCACTGTTTCTTGGTTCAGGTTTTGGTTCCAGAATAAGAAACAGAGCAGATACAAATCCAGACAGCAGCCTAGAGTTATGAGTAGGCAAGCTCAAAATAGTCCAGGTGGTCCAAGCTGCCATCACAAAATCATAAAGGAGAAATAGATTTGTTGTTCTACTACTATAAATTTGGTTGTTAATGCAGCAAAAATTAAATGATGCAGGTATTATGTCTGGTGGGAAAGAAAGATATTGCCAAACAGATAGTTATCAATGTTTTTTGTGTTTTGGGAAAATAAAGTGTTCCTATACATGTGTATAGCAACTGGACTTACATTATTCTGGGGGAAAAAGAATATCTTCTGGGTTGGCTACTACTTATATATAATTCAATTTAATTTAGCTTCTAGTCATTACTCAGTATATCCCACACCAACTGCTGCTGGCGAACAGATGCATCTTTGGGAAACAATTTTCCAGAAAAATCAGATGCAATATCTACAACAGAAAGTTATTATCCCTTTTACCTCATATAGTAGTTCTACATAGTTATGAATTATTTTGATGAAGGACTAAGAGGATCCAGTTCTGTATTTTCACTTAAGATCAATATTCTTGTGGCTTCTAGATGAAAAGTACCCTCTATAGGGACAAGCTTGTTCTAGTAATGGAAACTATTTCTCTTAAGTTATAGACCATAGACTATGTAGACTGGCGTAGGCCTTGAGATGACCTGGCAAACAACTTCATTTTGCAAGCCAAGCGACTGGGGTACACAGATGCAAAATTACTTTCCTAAGGCTCCCACTGGGGTCTGGGAAGGATCAGATGTTGAGGTTAGGAGCTCTGACATGTGAATCAAAACACTTTAACTTTGAAAAAAAAAAAGTTTCTCCATATCATTGTCTTTGGATGCATTTTAAGGAAAAATTGATTATAAATTTTGCAAATTTCTGTGGTGATTCAACTTAGAGACAAGAGGCAAATTTTAGAAGGTGAAAATTTTGTTTAACTGTAGGCCAATGGGATCCAGCTGAGCTGGATGATGTTCCTCCTAAAAGATGATGCTGTTAAAGTGCTGCACTCAATATGTCAGCACATTTGGAAAACTCAGCAGAGGCCACAGGACAGGAAAATGTCAGTTTTTACCCCAATCTCAAGGAAGGGCCATGCCAAAAAAAAATGTTCAAACTGACAAATAATTGCACTCATTTTTCATGCTAATAAGGTCATGTTTAAAATCCTTCAAGCTAGGGTTCAGCAGTATGTGAACTGAGAACTTCCAGATGTACAAGTTGGGTTTAGAAGAGGCAGAGGAATCAGGATCAAATGGCCAACATCTGTTGGACATAGAAAAAGCAAAGGAATTCCAGAAAAACATTTACTTCTTCTTCATTAACTATACTAAAGCCTTTGACTGTGTGCATCACAACAAACTGTGGAAAATTCTTCAAGAGACAGGAATACCAGACCACCTTACCTGTCTCCTGAGAAACTTGTATGCAGGTCAAGGAGAAAAAGTTAGAACCAGACATGGAACAATCGACTGGTTCAAAATTGTGAAATTACAAGGCTGCATATTGTCAATCTGTTTACTTAATTACTATGCTGAGTACATCATGTGAAATGCCAGGCTGGATGAAACTCAAGCTGGAATCAAGTTTGCTGAGGGAAATATCAACAACCTCAGGTATGCAGATGATGCCACTCTAATGGCAAAAAATGAAGAGGAACTAAAAAGCCTCTTGGTGAGTGTGAAAGAGGAAAGTGAGAAAGTTGGCTCAAACCTCAACATTCAAAAAACTAACATCATGACATACAGTCCCACACTTCATAGCAAATAGATGGGGAAACAATGGAAACAGTGATAAATTTTATTTTCTTGGGTTCCAAAATCACTGTGGATGGTGACTGCAGCCATGAAATTAAAAAATGCTTGCTCCTTGGAAGAAAAGCTATGACCAACTTAGACAGCATATTAAAAAGCAGAGACGTCACTTTGCTAACAAACATCTGTATAGTCAAAGCTATGATTTTTCCAGTAGTCATGTGTGGATATGAGAGTTGGACCATAAAGAAGGCCGAGTGCCAAAGGAGATGTTTTTGAACTGTGGAGTTGGAGAAGACCCTTGAGAGTCCCTTGGACAGCAAGGAGATCAAACCAGTCAATCCTAAAGGAAATCAGCCTTGAATATTCATTGGAAGGACTGATGCTGAAGCTGAAGCTCCATTACTTTGGCCAACTGATACAAAGAGCTGACTAATCAGAAAAGACCCTTATGTTGGGAAATAGGCAAAAGGAAAAGAGGTGACAGTGGATGAGATAGTCAGATAGAATCGATGGACATGAATTTGAGCAAACTCTGGGAGATAGTAAAGGACAGGTAAGACTGGTGTGCTGCAGTCCACGGGAGTCCTCAAAGAGTCATACACAACTCAGTGACTGAACAGCAAAAATGGGATCCTTAAGCTATCTACAAATTTTCCTACATTTCCCTGCCAACTCTGGTCATATACATTTTTATGTTTGGCATTTTTCATAGTTTTTCATAATTATTGGTGTGGTCATGCCATTAACATATGTCATTTGTATCATTATCCTTTTAGGCCCATTAAGACAGAGACAATATATCCCCATTAACTAGCACAATATCTGATACATGCTAAGTACTCAATACACTTTTGTTTGATTAATGAACAATCTTTCATTGATCTCACACAAGTACAATGATCATACTTTGTCATGTGGTGTGAAGTAAGTCCCATGATCAATAATCTCTTGTTGCTACATAGTCTACATAATACATTTTTCATAAAGTCTGAAGGAAATGAATTAATGGGCTACTTTCATCAGATTTTTATTAATAGATCACATAATGAATATAACTTTAAAATATAGCATTATTAATAACAAAGTATAAATGCATAGAATGATTGCATTAAAATATTTCATTTAGAAGAAAATAAGGGTGTACAGTGACTCATTAAATGAAGATCTATTCAAGTGGAATTAATAGAATTACTAATAAAAGATTTCAAAATTATTTAAATGACTAATGCTTAAGATATGGGAAACTAAAAAGGCAACAGCGATCTAATTTACTATCTTGATATTTAGAAGAAATATCTGTTAGATTAAGGTAGCCTCATTGCCTAACTCTTAAATGAAGCATTACCGAGTCATATAAAAAAATAAAGTTTTAAGGAGAATAATTTAGGTCCTGAATAGTTATTTTGCCAGCATTTTTGGAACTCCAGGGCTAAAAGGATAAGAGAAAAGAGAAAACCAATATATAGCTCAGTAACTGCTTTCACAGTCCTGATGTGTGGGAGGAACCAGCTCCCCAAATGATCTCTACTCTGTTTCCTTTGCTCTTAGACTTGCTGCATTCTCAAGAGATTACCACGGCCAGTTTAAGAATGATATGAGGCCCTGGTATCCAAAATTATGACAACATAGAGCAAAACTTGAACCAAACAGAACATCTGTCTTGTTATGTAAATGTTAAACATGTGCACTTATCACTGCAACGTCATTGATGAAATTTTTGAGGATGATATTCTTTACTATTGACATGCATACATCTTTTCTACATGATCACTAAATGATGTGAGAAATAAACAAACAAATATGTGAGCTGAAATAGCACGTTTATCGTTGTTGGAGATAAAGATGCAGATTGTGGCACTAGGTCTGTTAGTCAAATGGGCCTGGTAAGGGGATCCTAGAATTAGGGGACTTCATTCATTTACAGAAAGCACGGACTTAGGAAGATCTTTCATGACACTCCCCAGACTCAGCTCCTACCTGACTTCTAGCATGAAAGTGCAAACTAGTCTCTGGTGAAGCTGGCTTCAAGAGAAAACTGCAGGGTGGAGCATGTCTAGTTATTCTTTCTATGTTTTCATGCAGAAAAAGCACACCATCTTCCAAAGAGAAAGTGATTAACAAGTACAAAAATGCCAAAAGTATATTAGTTGATCTCTCTCAACACAAGGAAAACTAACAGTAGATGGAAGCTTGCCCAATAAATGTGAAGATGTCTTTAGTGGCAATGTACTTACATTCCTGTCTCAAAAAAAGGAGGGATAAAATATTCTTGAGGTCTTTCAAGAAAAAAACCTCAATTGAAAGTGAAAATTTGTAGAAATTTCTGGCCAGATATTTATTTTGATGTAGACAATAGGTCTAGGAAATGTTCTGTGAAAAAATATTGAACTATTGAAAATCAATTGAAAGTTGTAAAAAAATGCAGCTTAATTTATACTTTAAAATAAGGGGTATGTTTAAAATACATTTATCTAATTTTTAGAGTTGTTAGGAATTATTTTACTGTAAATTATTTAGAAAATAGAAAATGGAAGGAAAAGTATCTTATTGATACTTCTCAAAAGCAATTACTCTTCATGTTTTTGTGTTTCATTACAAGTTTTTCTCTATGTTTTCTCATTAGATCATGTAGACTATGCAGTTTTATGACAAAAGAAATTCATGTGCATCTCTGGATATGGAGATGATTCAGTCAGTAAAGAATCTGCCTGCAATACAGGAGACCCAGGTTCAATCCCTGGGTCAGGAAGATCCCCTGGAGAAGGACATGGCAACCACTCCAATATTCCTGCCTGGAGAATCCCATGGACAGTGGAGCCTGGAGGGTTACAGTCCATAGTGTCACAAAGAATAGGACATGAGTGAGGCAACTTAGCATGCATGCAAGAAGGTTTAAATGAAGAGACTTTTATGAAGCAACTCCAGACAGAAGTGTGACTAGAATTAAGAAACAAAACAAGTGATGCTGGATCATCAGTCACTTGCAATAAAGGAAGTTATGGGGCTCAATGGGCAAAATAAAGACACATTTTTTCTGGAGCTCAGTGGGAACTTAAATTAACTGTGTGATGCAGTCTTTAACAGATGACCTCTCAAAGACAGATCAGGGAACAAAATGGAAGAGAATGGATCTGGCAGAGTAGGGAGCCAAGTGGACAATAATCAGCATCCCAGTTGTTAAAAATTTCTTATTAACAGATTTTTATGGCTACATAATATTCTAATATAATCATACCATGTATTACAACTGCTACCTTTTGATTAACTACTTAGATTGTATCAGGTGTTTTTGCTACTATAAACAGCATGGAAATTCATGTAAAGAAATACATGAATATAATTTTCTTAGAGAAATTCTTGGGTGTTGAATTATCACATTAAAAAGTACAAATGTTCTTAGGCCTTTTAAAACTTGATAGCAGTGTTTTAAAGCTATACATATTATTCTTTCACCAGCAATGTAAGAATGTCCTATTTTACTGCACACCATTGAGCACTGCATATTCTCATAAAAATTATTTCTTATTTTGAGGAGAGTTGTCCACAAAAATAACATCTGTGTGCTTTTCAAAAGAAATCTTTAGAACTGCATCTCTTTAATTTAATAAAACTTTTTTTCTGTATGTTTTTTGAATCACATCAGCATGAGGTAATAGTACATTGTTGCTCCTTGCTGCTGTTGCTGGGCTAGCATCACTGATTTAACTATCCTGTCTCTCCCATGCTGATTTGAGTTGCTTCCTTAATCATTTAGTACATTATTGCATACATTGATATATGTTTTCTGAGCTATCTGAAATATAAATCTTTAAATCTATTTTGGGGGGTAATGTGACTGAAATAAAGCAGCTCCGGCATGCCAAGCTGTCCGTAAAATAGCTTGACATTGGAAGATGACAAAAGATGGGGTCCCTGTTCCCTCTGAGGCCCACCACCTCCTTTTTTACCTTTCAGCCTTGTTCATCAACGTTAATAATAGGACAAGAACAATACAAGAATCTGTTGAGTGTTTACAATAGGACAGGAACTGTGAAGAAGCTACCATCTATCAGCTTAAACCACAGTGCCTCTCTTTTGGGTCAGGAATGTATTTTTTGGAGGCTTATGTACCAAATCTTGTTAATTCGGCTTTCTAAATACTTCTTAAGTTTCTCCACTTTCTACTCCTATTGCTAAAAGCCTATTCAAGCAGTCATCTTTTTTTTTTTTTTTTGCTGGATTAATGGAGCAGACATTTTCAGTTCTTAAGTGGTTTGATTTTAAGTCGCCTGATGTTAATGATTTATTTATTTATTTTTAACATTTCAATGACTATCTTATTTCCAGAATCTCCATTTTGTTCCTTTTCAAAAACATCTGAGTTTTTTTCTTCATAAAATCTTTATTCTTTGTGAATTCTCTTGCTGCCTTGATCTCTTGGAATATTTTAAAGATGCTTATTTCTTTGATCTCTATTTCCTTAGTATGAATGATCTCATTAGGGCTTTTCCTGAACTTGTCTCCAGTAGCAGTTTTTTTTTTCCCCTAAAAGGCCTGGACATTTCTTAGATTTTTCAAGAGTCTCTATGTTGCACTTTCAATGTTAACCAGAGTCTATTGGGTCACCAGTTGAGGACTATGCTTATATAGTAGTTCTATGTGAATTTGGGTCTCATCCCCATGCATATAAACATTCAAGTGTTCCAGCACTGTTTGTTGAAAATACCATCCCTTGTCCATTGATACGCTTTTGTATCTTTGTTGAAAAGAAATTTACTGTATTTGTAGATCTACTTTATGTCACTCTATTCTATCCCACTGATCTATGTGTCTGCTCTTTAGCTAATACTGCATCTTTCAAAAAATTCTTTACTTTTATTTTTGGTTGTACTGACTCTTCATTGTTTTGCACAGGCTTTCTCTAGTTGCGGCAAGGAGGGGCTGCCCTTCCTTGCAGTGTGGGAGCTTCTCATTGCTGGGGCTTCTCGTTGCAGAGCGTGGGCTGTAGGTGGCGGGCTTCGGCAGTTGCGGCTCATGGACCCTAGAGGGCGCAGGCTTCAGCGGTAGTGGCACGCAGGCTCAGTAGTTGTTCCCAGGCTCTAGAGTGTGCGCTCAGTGGCTAAAGGGCTTAGTTGCAAGTGCGATCGTCCCAGACCAGGGATCAAACCCATGTCCCCTGAATTGGCAGGCGGATTCTTATCCACTGCAACACCAGAGGAGTCGGCTAATACTGTGCCTTGATTACTGTAGATTTATAGTAAATCTTGAAGTAGGGTGAGTTCTACATAATTTTTTTTTTTTTTTTGCTTCTTCAGTATTGTCTTAGCTATTCTAAGGGTTTTGCCTTTCTATATGAATGCTAGAATCAGTTTCTCTGTATTTACAAAATGGCTTGCTGGGATTTTGAGTGGGATTACATTTAATCTATAGATCAAGTTGGGAGGACTTGACATCTTAACAATATTGAAATTTCCAATTTATGAACACAGAATATTTCCCTATCCATTACCTAAGGGTGGAAAAATTCTTGTATAGCCTAAACTTAAAAAAAAAAATCGTAAAAAGCCAAGTTCTAGGTCTCTGAGTTTAAGGCTTTGGGTCTGATCCACATGCTGTATGAAATCCATTTCAAAGGTATATATCACATCTTTCCCACTTTCTAAACCCTGGTTTCCTTCAACTAGAACTCACTGATTTATCTCTGAATGCTTCAACAGACTAGATTTATTTACTTGATTGAAGTACTTTACAGACTTTTCCTTTTAAAATGCTAATCATTTTTCCCCAAGACCTCTGCCTTTTGCTGGACCCTCATCTTTAAATATGAGTTTTGACACCTTAATCTCAGTGAAGTGTCTTTGGACTCCTGATTAAGTTGAGGTCCTCCAGTTGTGTACCTGGTCCTTTTATATTTACCTGCTTAAAAACCATGCAGGAGAACTGAAGTAATTTGAAAAGAATACAAAAACCTTTCACTTGCATTTATTAAACATCTGAAAGTTACAAAAAATCATCAAAATTATTTCTTAAAATCCTTTTGTATTCCTCTTCCATCTTCTGCCAACACAAACCTCAGCTTTTTAATATGCCTCTGTTCTCAAAACCATGGTGGGGGTGGAACCCTCCTTTGACTCCCAAGAAACATCAGTCCTCTCTAGTTTCCACATCTTTTTATGTTCTAGATGTTTAGGTTTTCCTTGGGTTTAGTAGCATATGTATAATTATTGTAGTTTGCTTGTATTAACTTAAGATACTTTCACTTTCTTTCTTTCTTTTTCTTTTTTTGATGCTAACCATTCTTGACTTTACTCAAATCTTATGCTTCAGTAGTTCAGAACTGATTTTACTCACTGTTTTCTGTCTCTGGGATTCAAACTATAGTGCTCAATTCTTAGCCTTTTGTGTAAATATTGAATTTCTAAGGCACAATTTATGATTTTATCTCTAGTGATTTCACTGCACTTCACTCATACTTTTAGAACCAATACTCCCCCTGGATGGTAATCATTTGTGTATGTTTTTTCCCTAATTTGACTGAACACAGACAGAATGAACATCACTGATAATTACACACAGTGGCATTGTATGAGAAATCTATCTTCATCCTATGACCTATTAAGTTGTAATTGATTTTTATAATTGTACTCAAAAGAGTCAGTCCTAGGGGATAGAATGCAATTCAGCTTCTGTTCAGAATAGATGGGAAACTAATATTTAAGTTATATCATGTTTCAAATAGGGCTTCCCTGGTGGCTCAGAGTGAAGAATCTGCCTGCCAATGCAGGAGATGCAAAAGACTCGGATTGGATTCCCAGGGTTGGGAAGATCCCCTGGAAGAGGAAATGGCAACCCACTCCAGTAGTTTCACCTGAAAAATTCCAGGGATAAGGGAGTCTAGCAGGCTGTAGTCCATGGAGTCTTAAAGAGTTGGACATGACTGAGTACCCATGTTTCAGATACACTTGAATCCACTTCTGTCCTAAAAGGAAGCTGAATGAAAAGTAAGCCAATTTGAAGATTCCCTTCCACCTAATAACAACAAAGGCAGACCAAATGGTGTGCTCCTGATGGCTGGGCCATGCCATAACCAGATTAACCTTTTCAAGGAAGGAGAATGATTAACTTCAATTGCTGCATATAATTATTTACAATCCCAATTTCTAAATATTTGCAAATTGTGCACCAACATTTAGTTACTTCCAATAGTTACTATAGAAATGCCTGTTTTATACATTTCAAAATACAGAGATTTTTAAGATGATAAATGCTGCCGTGATACTGAGAATTATTAAATGTCTTCCTAAAAAATAAAACAGACAAGACATAAATTCATAAACAGACAGACAACTATCATCTATTCTTCACTGGAAGGAGAAGAAAAGTGAGTCTCATACAGAAGAATGAGCAGAGTTTATAAAATGAGTAAAATGTAATGAAATATCCATGAAGAGTGAAACACCTAGGAGGAGAAAGGAGTATATTAACATTAAATAGCAAAGAATATTATATTTCAGGGAGCATAAAAATAAGCAAGTTTCATAGTTAAGGGGAAGTTAGGAGAGCATGCATAATGGGAAATAGAATAGAAATAAAATTTAAGTTGCAGTAGGTTTTCTGAAACATCAAACTATGAACCAGCTAGGTGACAGTTCCTTTCCATTCTATAGTGAAAATGACACAGCAGGAGATACAACTTTTCACTTCCCCTAGGATTTTTGCCATTTAGGAAAGGAATATGTGAGGAAATTTATTCTATTTGAAACAAAAATAGAATTTTAAATATGGGATCGTGAAGCTAGATTTGAAATATTAATAACCTGATTTACAGTCTACCTTTATGGAGAAATGGCAGCAACCGAATTTTCAAGAAACTCCAGGGATCTGAAATTAGCTTAGAAAACTACTAGGGCATGGTACATTACTACAAAATATTTGAAGGTTGTAAGCACCAAAATGGGAAGGAGAATGCTGTCCAATCTGAAAGAGAATAATGAAAAGAAATAGGAGGAAATTGAGCAAAGTCACTTTATATTACTATCCAAAAAATTGCTCAACAATGATAGGGAACAGAGCCCCAAAGATGTGCTAAAAGCTTGATGGCATGCATAACTGCAACGTCTGCATTTCATTGAATATTCTTTTTGAAAATTATGCAAAAAATAACTATGTAGGCTTGATGAAAGAGGCACCATGTAGCCAGCATTATCTTTCTCTAATTTATGGCGTCCTTAATAGATTAGGCTCACATATATTGTCCACTTATTACTATTGTATCGGGAAAATATGAATGTATGGCACATAGGGAAAAGCCAAAAAGAATCAATTATTTAAAAATCATAGAGCTAGAAGAGTCTAAAGAGACAACTTTACAACTCAACTTGTCACTTTGGATTAAAGAACAACCTAACCAACCAAGCAAATAAACAATAACAACAACAACAAAAAAAAAACCAGAAAAAAACCCGGGTCTCCCGCCTTGGAGGCAGCTGCTTTAACCTCTGAGCCACCAGGGAAGCATCCAAATAAACAATAACAACAACAAAAACAACAAAGAAAAACAGAAAAAAATCCAAAAACATAATGCCTGAGAATAAGTGACTCATTGAAGGTCATATGATTAGACTGGCAAAGTCAAGACTAGGACCCATATTTCTTGATAGACAATCTAGTTTTCTTTCTTCTGGGAGTTGGTGATGGACAGGGAAGCCTGGCATGCTGCAGTCCATGGGGTTGCAAAGAGCAGGACATGACTGAATGACTAAACTGAACTGAACTGAAGTTTTCTTTCTAAGCATACTCCCTAGCTGATTAAGAGTGTCCATCAACTGCTTAGTACCCAGGTGCTAGGCATAGATGAGGCCTCAGATCTTCCTTAATTTAATCTACCTAATACAGCATGTCTCCACGGCCTAAGCTCCTTAGAATGGCTTAGAGCAGAAGCATAAAAATCAGATGCTACTGGGTCTAGACTAGTAATATAAATTAACAAAGAAGACAGACATTTCAATATCAAGTGAATAGAAATAATTCTCTTTTATTTTAAATAAATATATACCTTATTTTCTTAAAATATATCATGATCATTATTTTCTTTTGCTTTTCTACTTTATATTGAACATTCAATTATTCAACAAATATTTAAGGCAGAAACAAGCTTGATGTTTTTAAATGAGAACAGAAGACCAATGTGGCTAGAGTAGAATGATTAAGGCTAAGAGTAATGGGAGATGATGGCAGAGGCAATATTGTGTAGTTGACCTACTACATAGTAGGGGTTTTATTTTTATCTGATTTTATTTTATTCTATATCTAATAGGATGACCTGCTACCTCAAATTTCCTAGGAGCAAGGAAGTTCCTGGGATATAGGAATTTCATGTTAAATCTAGGAGTGGCCCAGGTAAATGAAAATGATCTGGTCAAGCTAGTGATGGGAAAAAAATCTGGTGTTTTTAAGCAAGGGCCATAACGTGCCATGATTTCACTGTTATAAAGATCACTACGGTGAGGAACTGACTAGGAAGGTGAGAGAAGAAGCAGGGAAACTTGTTAGGTAATAATCGCTATAAGTGAAAGATGACTGTAGTCTTTACTAAAGTTTTAGTGATGATCCACAGTGAGATGAGGTCAGATTTGGACAAATATCTTGAAAGAAATGTGAGTAGATGTTGATAGATTACATACCAGGTAAGAAGAAAAGAGAATAGATAAGCATGAACAATTGGATAATCGTGGTCCCTTTTACTGAGGTGGGGAAAGTTGAGGCAAGGACAGCTTTGAAGAAGAAATTCAAGAGTTTGGGTTCAGACGTATACACTTGAGAGCCTAATCTGTATTCAAGTGGAGATGTTGAATTGGTCTGGGTCATGATTATAACTAGAGAATTCTGAGAGTCATCAATATATAGAGAAATAATTAAGGCCTACAACATGGGTAAGGTCAAGGAGGGGAAGAGATGTGAAGAATTAGATGTAGGACATTAAATATAGATGGAAAAATAAGCAATAGGGTACAATTAAGTTGAAGACAACCCTTCAAAGAAGCCTGAAAAGCATAAGTGAGGCAGGAGGAAAGCAGGGCAGGGTAGTGTTATGGAAACCAACCAACAAAAGTATTTAAACAAGGATTTTTGGAGAATTTCCCAAATGCCAATGAGATATCTAGTTAAGGTAACAACAAAGAGTTGGAGTTTAGCAAGATGGAGGTTACTGATGACTTTGACAAGTGAGGTTTCAGAGGAGTAGAGGTAATAAATGCGTGACTGAAGTGGGTTTGAAAAGAGAGTAAGAGAGGGAGGAGATACAACTCATGCATCAACTAGTTGCAATTTTGTTATGAAAGGGAAATGAGGCAGTGGTTTGATGTGGGATGTGAAAAAAAATGGAGTATGTTAAAGATAGACGATATTACTGCATTTTTGCAATGTGATAAGAATAAGCCAGTTTAGAGGGAAAAACTAAGAGTGCAAAACCATTGAATATACAAAAAGAGAATGGGATTCAGAGCACAAGCGATAGGGTGACCATTGGAAGCCTCACATTTTATCCCTTTTAACACTAAGGAAGGCAGATGGTCACAGATACAGGTAGATCGAGTATAGGAAGTATATCTGTACTAAAAGAAGTAAAAGAACAGAGCCATAGATGTGAACCCCTTGACCTTGTGGTGGGGAGTCCATGCACAGTGGAAACTTGTGGACAAACGGAAAGGACATGCCCTTGGCACAGGGGCAGCTGCTACTTGGTTCTACACAGTTTTGTTTGTTTGTTGCCTTATCTTAGGATAGTTCACTGAAATGTGGGTTTTAATGGAATATCTCTCAATTTTAAAATGTTGACTTAATTCTATAAAATGAGGCAAATAAGAGCAATGACTTCTTTTTACTCATAAATGGGTAAATGGGAAAAATACATATAGGAACCAAGAAAGAATTGATATAAACAAAAACAAACAAAACCCCCACAAACAAAACCGGAGCAGGATTCTGAGAACTCAGAACAAAAATAATAATGCCCAAAAGAACTACAAACTAGAAGTCAAAGAATTTGTTTAAATCTGCTTATAATCCCAGAGATAGTAATCATTATACAATGGTAATAGCAGTAGTACCAGCCGCTGCTATCAGAATTTATCGAACTTCAGTGTATGCCAGACACGATTCTAGATGCTTAATAGGTATTAACTTATTTATAACTCACATCAATCCTGTAAGGAAATTGCTACCATTGTTTTCATTTTATAGATGTAAATGGAGGCACAGAGATGGTATATAAATATTTGTAGGATGCAGAGAGTTAAATGTAAAATAATCTAGCAAATATAATGCTAAGTCGCTTCAGTCATGTCTGACTCTTTGTGACCCCATGGACTGTGTCCTGCATGCTCCTCTGTCCATGGGATTCTCCAGGCAAGCATACTGGAGTGGGTTGCCATGTCCTCCTCAAGGGGGTCTTCCTGACCCAGGGGTTGAACCCTTGTCTCTCATATCTCCTGCACCGGCAGGCAGATTCTTTACCACTAGTGCCACCTGGGAAGCCAGCAAATACAATACATTGCTTTAATTTACTTTAAAATGTTTCAGTATTGAAACTGTTGTGTATGTGAGCTTTGATTTCTATACACCCCAAAATGGTTAACATGAGGTGGGTGGGTGAGTGGGTAGGAGAGTAATCATACTTTGAAAGACTTCCTTTAAAGTCATCATTCATGACTCCAAGGGCTTCCCAGGTGGTGCTAGTGGTAAAGAACCTGCCTGCCAAGGCAGGAGACGTAAGAGACATGAGTTTGATCCCTGCGTCAGGAAGATACCCTGGCGGAGGAAATGGCAACCCACTCCAATATTCTGGCCTGGGAAATCACATGGGCAGAGGAACCTGGCAGGCTACATTCCATAGGGTCACACAGAGTTGGACACAACTGAAGCAACAGGCATGACTCCAAAGGCAATAGTTACAAGTAAATCAACTCTGTCTTTGGATAGAACTAGATCGTTTACTAACCACTAAAAAGGGGTGTGAGAAATCATTTTCATTCATGAAATTATTGATGTTTAAGGTATGTGGATTGGCCAGAGATATTAATCAAGCACCTTTGCATAAATAAGGTTTAAAATAAAGAAGCTCATTCCCTTGAAGCAGTATCCAAAGGCCTACATTCAGCCTAGGCCTGAGATGACCACATACACACACACACACACACACACACACACACACACACACACATGGATTTTGTCACCTGATTCTGATTAAAATCTGGCTGGATTCTGCCACTAGAAAACTGTCACACCTGCCTCGTGTGACTCACTGCCAGAGTGATGCAAAGGACAGGGAGCTGGGGCTTCATCAAGCTTCCTAGGAACAGGCTCTTCTTAGGACTGTTCTTATGCCACTTGCTGTTAATTCGGGCAGATGTGACAGGATTGAGACTGATCCTACCTTCACTGAAATATCCAGCCTGTTACTGGGTAGTGAGGTAGGGCCCTAGTCCTCTTCAGTCTTGAAATAATTAAGGTCATTTGAAATAGTGCTATCTGAAGAATCTAATAATCATAGGGGACCAAACTGACTTAGTTCACAGCAAAAATGTACATTTAACAAAAGAGAAACCAAAGTTCAGAACTTTTCTAGAGAAAGGTATTTTAAACTGAAAGGTATAATTAGAATCGAAGGTATAATAACCTATTCAATAATAATTCTAATAATAATAAACATAGTGTACTATATTCTATATACTGGCTACTGTGCTGAGCCTTTCAGGAACATAACCTCACCTTAAATTCACAATTATTCTGTGTGGATAGAAATTTTTGTTGCACCCCTTTTCCAGATGAGGAAACTGAGCCTTAGAAATATTAAGTAACTTCCTTAGAGGAAATATATCTGTGCAAAATGGCAAAGAGGGACTAAAAAATTTCTCTCTTCAAAGTCTATACTATTAAGCACTAGATTGTGCTGTTATGAAATATTTGTTGAAGGTCTCCTAGTTCTCAGATTTTGAAACTGGTAATGAAGATACACTTTCACTTTTCACTTTCATGCATTGGAGAAGGAAATGGCAACCTACTCAGTGTTCTTGCTTGGAGAATCCCAGGGACGGGGGAGCCTGGTGGGCTGCTGTCTATGGGGTCGCACAGAGTTGGACACGACTGAAGTGCCTTAGCAGCAGCAGCAGCAGCAGCAATGAAGATACAATATGTAAATAAGACAGGCATAGTCCATGTTTTATGGAGCCTGCATTCTGACTTTAAACTAGTTAATTCCATGAAGAACTGCAAATGTACACTTCTGGCCTTGAAAAGTGCTGAGGACAAAAGCCAAGAGCTCTGAAAACATGAACCATGCAGCTCAGAGTTGTGGAGGACAGAGGGATGATAAATGAAACCTCCTGGGGGGAAGACTAAAGATTAGGTGGCTGGCCTGATGTTCTCCGGAAAATACAGATGTGGTGAACCCTGGAGATTGCCGATCATATTATCAAACGGAATGCTAAATGCAACTTAAACACTTTTCTGATTAACGTATAAATTAGCAGGTAAAACTATTCACATCAACAGTGAATTCCTCACACCACAAAATTACCATAGGTTCCTTTTGTGTAGCACCTGATCAAGTGTTAGTTACATATCGTTAAATTCTTGCAGAGAGAGACTCAAAAAGCTGAAGGATTCCACAGTCGCTTTATGCATAAGCATAAACCAGAAATTTAAATAAAACCAATCTCAATCATTATGAAAAAGGTCTATAACTCATGGGGTGGTTTTCTCTTCATTTTAGCCAAAAGGAAGTTGAAATATTGAATAATGTGTTTCAATTCCACATATGCTTTGTATGTGTCAAATCACTCAAAACAAACCAAAAAGATGTGTACTATTACTTACCCTCTCCTACTGCTAGAAAACCTGATGCAGAAAGAAGTAAACTTGCTAAATCTTGCCTGTTCAGTGGTAGAGCTGAAATTGAAGTTCTGGGATTCAAACCCAGGTACGTGACTCAGGTAAGCTCTTAACACCAAGCTACACTGAATAGGCTATGTTTTGTGCTTAGAAAATACTTAGAAAATATCTGTATGTTTTACATCTTAGCCTTAGCTTATGTGTGCATGTGTGCTCAGTTGCTCTGACATGCAAAGTCATGTCCAGCTCTTTGCAACTCAATAGACTGTAGCCCACCAGGCTCCTTTGCCCCTGGGATTTCCCAGGCAAGAATACTGGAGTGGGTTGCCATTTCCTTCTCCAGGGGATCTTCCTGACCCAGGAATCGAACCCACATCTTCTGCAATGGCAGGCAGATTCTTTACCTATAAAATACATTTATGTATCTATAGTGTCCAGAATTTTCTTACATAGGTAGTAGAAAGTAGGTAAAACTTGAAAAATCATCCTGAAACTCTGCTGAATACTCTGGAATCAGAATATCTAATTGGTGAACTCTTTTTGCCCTAGGTAGTTTGTATGCACATCTAACATTCCCAGCCTGTGTGTAGGTGGAATATGCTCCCGTCTTGTTTCACAGAGTTAACCCAATCCTGAAACCAAATCTGGTAAAAATGTCACAAAATAGTAAGTTATATCCATCTTACTTTTCAATATAGATGTAAAAATGTCAAAAAGCATTTTAGGGAATAGTTTAAATATATAAATAGAATATCACAGACAAATATGGTTTGTCCTAGATTGCAAACAAGAGCTAAATATTACCATATTAATTAATGACTATATCGGTATCATATAATTAAATTGGTATTAAAATAAGAGAACACTGTTCAGAGTATGGCCCCTACTTGCTTCATGGAGATCACAGCTACCAGTTTTGTACAGTGATATTTCCCAAGATGGGTTTCCCAGGTGACCCTAGGGGTAGAGAACCCACCTGCCCAATGCAGGAGACATAAGAGATGCAGATTTGATCCCTGGATTAGGAAGATCCCCTGTAGGAGAGCATGACAACCCACTCCAGTATTCTTGCCTGGAGAATCCCATGGACAGAGGAGCATGATGGGCTACGGTCCATAGTGTCACAAAGACTTGCACGTGCCTGAAGCGACTTAGCATGCACACATGCATTTCCCAAGCTGATCTTTCTCAGTGCTCTATTCCAAAGATGCTACTAGGAATTAATGAGTGTGCTATGAAAAGACAGTTCCATGCTCTTTGACACTCTGTTCTTGTACTTATCCTTCAAGGTTTAGCTCAAATGTCACTTCCTTCAGGGCTGTCTTTCCTGACCCTGCCCTACCAAGCAGAAAGGAGCCCCTGCGCCTTCATTGCTCTTCACAGGATTCCCAATTTATGGCTGCTTTTAACTTTCATCTTGTGTTGGAGTTATTTGATGACATTTTATCTTTACTTTTAGATTCTAGGCTTTTTGACACCAGTGTCTCGATACCCTCCACACACAAAATAAAGCATAATCCCACTTGTTAATATAAATAACATGATTAGTTTATTCATGTTGAAAGCTAGAGATGAAAGTACAATAGTCGTCTAATCCTATCCTGTTATTTCTCTTTCTCGATAAATCCAACCTTGAAAGAAGTTATGAAAGCTACTTAGATCTATGTGAATGATTTTTAAAGATTATTATTAAGGACTAGTTCAGGTAATGCAAATCTAATGCAATACTTTATTGACTGATTTTAATTGACTTTAAAAACATGCCATTATATACAGTAATATATGTTTTTTAATGCACAAGCTAATGATATAGAGAAGCTTTTCTTTCCTTAAAAATTACCCAGTGGAACATAAAAATGAAGCTTTATAGAGATATAAAATGATAAGCATAAAATATTATAAATGAGGTATCTGGTGTATAGCCTACTATTAGTTTTCTATTAGTAAGGGTATAAAAGAGTTCCATTTGTTTTAGAAAGATGCATTATATAAGGGACTGAAATCCCAGACAGAAGAAAATGTACATTGATTTCCTTGAAAATGATTTATGATTTAAGCTCTGGTGGGAAATAATTTTTTTCTCATTTTACATCTCACTTGGAAATACTCACCTAATTCAGTCCAAAATGTTCTTTTTCTCCTAAAACTCTACTCTGTTAAAGGAAAATTTCTATAAAAATTTTACATTTTCTGTTTGTTTTAAAGTTAAGGGTTTTTTAAATCTATTTTTAAACTTTAAAATTGAAATATAGTTGATTTATAATATTGTGTAAGCTTCAGTTTTACACCACAGTGATTCAGTTATACATATATATATGCGCGCGCGCGCGCGCACACACACACACACACACACACACACACACACACACACACGTTTATTCTTATTCAGATTCTTTTCCCTTATGGATTTTTACACAGTACTGACTATAGTTCCCTATGGTGTACAGGACCTTGTTGTTTATCTGTTTTATATACAGCAGTAGTGTCTGCTAATCCCATATCCTAATTTATCCTTCTTCTACCCTCTTCCCCTTTGGTAACCGTAAGTTTGTTTTCTATATCTGTGAGTCTGATTCTGTCTTGTAAATAAGTTCATTTGTATCTTATTTTAGATTCCACATATAAATGATATCATACAATGGCTGTCTTTCTGATTTATTTCACTTAGTATGATAATCTCTAGATCCACCCATATTGTTGCAAATGGCATTATTTCATTCATTTTTATGGCTGAGTAGTATTACAAGTGAAACTGTTAGTTGCTCAGTCATGTCTGACTGTAGCCTGCCAGGCTCCTCTGTCCATGGAATTCTCCAGGCAAGAATACTGGAGTGGGTCGCCATTTCCTTCTCTAGGGGATTTTCCCAACTCAGGGATCAAACTCAGGTGTCCTGCATTGCAGGCAGATTCTTCACAGTCTGAGCTACCAGGGAAGACTGTGTTAGGAAACTTTTTTATCCATTCCTCTGTCATTGGTCATTTAGGTTGCTCCCGTGTCTTGGTTATTGTAAACAGTACCGCTGCGAACATTAGGGTGCATGTATCTTTTCAAATTAGAGTTTTCTTCAGATAGACGCCCAAGAGTTGGACTGCTGGATCATATGGCAACTGTATTTTTAATTTTAAAGGAACCTCCACACTATTTATTATAGTGCCTGGACCATTTACATTCCCACTAACAGTGTAGGAGGGTTCAATTTTTTCCACACCTTCTCCAGCATTTGTTATTTGTAGATTTTTTAAATGATGGCCATTCTGATCAGCATGAGATGATACCCCATTGTAGTTTTGATCTGCATTTCTCTAAAATTTAGCAATAATTTTGTTTAACATCATAGCATTAGGATTATTTTTACTTGATAGCAATCAGATTGATTGAGGACCAATTTCTGAAAGATCTGCAAACATAAGAGTTTAGTTTTGATAGTTCAATTTTTTACAAACATGAAATAATATTATAGAAGACTTTAGTGCACAAAATTTCTCATTCAATAAGTAACTGTGGAACAAGTTAGGAAATTAGGTTCAATTGCCCATATAAGTTTCCTATGAAATAAAGCAGAAAACAAAACCTGAAATAGAGCCTTGAAAATTCAATTTAAATAATCTTTTCTGTTTATGGTGATCTCAGCATATATCAGACCATTTTAGACTAATGTTTCTATAATGAAACTTAGCTTTCCTTGTCTTTCTCTAGATTTTCAACACTGCAAAATACCAATATTTTCCATTGCACATAGAGAACAGATACACTATTCTTCATTAAAATCATGTTAATTTTCGCTTGTGATTTCTTTGTCTGAGGTACTACTGTTAGTAACACTTAGAGCTTTGTGAAAACTAGTATGGGGGAAATGAGCTACATGAATATTATTATTCATCACCTCAAGCAGCTCATGAAGATGTCTATTCAAGCTCATGTACAAGGTCAGTTTTTGGACTAAGTCATGAAAAGAGTCACAGTGCTATGCAATAAAGATAAAGTTTTAACAGATGTTTATTGTTTACAAAGGAAAATTCTATTAATATATGTGTACTTGGAATAATGTACAGTAAAAATACTGCAGTGCTTTTGATACATGAGTTTTAAGACTTAATGAAAATGTTTTCCTTTCCCAAATTAAATTATTTTCCTTGAATTGCTTGCTTCCATACCTCCCTTCCCCTTAACTTTTGCTTCAACCTATTTGTCGAACTCTGCATTCTTGAATGCCAGATCCTCTCAACCTTGACCCTGCCAACCAAAATTCAAAATAGAAATTGCAAAATAAATTATTACATTTTTCTCTGTCTCTAGATTATAAATTAGATATGAAATTAATTTTTAGCCTCTAGAGTGTAAATTGAAACATGTTCCTTTGACTCCAACACTATCTGGTGTGGTAGACTTATTTAAATGGCAGAAAAAAGCAAGTCATGAATAGTTAGGAGAAGATAACTAAAGGTTAAAAGAAACCATGTTTAATCACTNAGAAAAAAGCCAGTCATGAATAGTTAGGAGAAGATAACTAAAGGTTAAAAGAAACCATGTTTAATCACTATAAAGTTTGGAATTTTTAACCTTTTGAGTTTCATTTAATGGAAAAAAGAGAAATCAGTAAGAAGTCAGGGGAAGGAGTTAATTGACTGCATTTATGTACACTGCTACTAATAAAACTGCAACTTTAAGGCTGATTCTATAGAGAACACCTGAAAGAGTAAATTAATAAGTGAAAAGGACTGGTTAATTTCTCAGCTTTACCACAATCATATTTTTAGGTGTGTTAAGGAGGGCATTCATCACACAGTTATGATTTAAAACTTTAAATTGTATATAATTATCATTGGGTGACAGCTCTAGAGTTTCTCTTTGTTTGCTTTATCAGTCATGTTAACTGATATTTCAGCTTGGATGCTGATTTCTTAATGCTCAAAAGACAGATGTATGAATGTCATAGGTTAAAGGTGGAAAATGCAACATCAGTTTGATTAATATTTGGAGCTAATGGGAAAAGAATGATTGATTTTAATCTCCTTCATTGAAACAACCATGCTGGTGCAACAACCTGCAAAATTATCAAGTAGAGAACTGATATGGTGCTTGTAGAGGCAGTCCTATCACAAAGGCCAGGAGCCTAGGCTCTGCAGTCTGACACCTCACATTCTGATGCTAGTTGGACATTTCTTACTGCCTCAGGTTTCATATGGGTTTATTAGGATTCAATAAGTATTACCAATAAAGCACCTAAAATAACACCTGGCAACACAATGTTATACCACTAGAAACCTATCAGAATGACCAAAATGAAAAATTCAAATAATATTGTATGGGAAAAAAATGTGAAACACCTGTAACTCAGTTTGCTGGGTGCAAATAATATAGCTTCAATATATAAATAAGTGAAACATTAGAAAATCTGTTAACATTCGTAACTCAAAAAGGTGAGTTGGTAATACCAAGGCTGTCTAAATTCACCTTAGAATAAATTATTTTCATTTTCAGTGTTAGTGTTGATGCCTAACCAGGGCTGCATCTCTCTCTATTGCTGTGAGAAACCTTACTTCTAAGAAATTGTCATTGTTTAGGATGTAAGAAAGAAAATAAAATTTTGGAGCAAATATTATAACTTTCTTTTTCTTTTAATCGATTAAGATAATGGGATCTGTCAACAGTGGAATGACATTACTCAGGAAAGCAGGAGATATACATGAGCCTTATTCAGTATGTCCTCTTCTGCCCTAATAATGCTGTATTTCTCATATGGCTATTATAAAAATAAAGAGACTAGAAAAATTTTCTCTCTACATTTCACCTAATTAAAAAAAACTGCTTTTAATCTTATCATGTTTCCCTCTGTTGCATATGTGCATACATATGTATATGCTGACCTTACATTTTATTTTCTGTGTCACTATTTTCAGTATTTAAAATTGTTGCATGGCTGTTCATTGGTCTACTTCATAATTTACCTCTCTGTCTACATTTAAAAAGTTTTTAGGATAGGTTTTTTTTTTTTTTCCTTTTAATGTGACTTCTAACCTAAATGTAATACAAAATAGTGGCTGTATTTCCCTGTGGTATACAATATAGATCCTTGTTCTCATCTATTTTATACATAGTAATTTATATCTCTTAGGACCTAGAGACTTTATGCTTAGTGAAATAAGTCAGAGAAAGACAATTCTATATTATCACTTATATATGCAATCTAAAATTTTTTTAAATGAATGTATATAATAAATTGTTTGAAAAACTATAATTTCCTTAGGATTATTAGGTCAAAGAGTAAACACTTGATTGTGATGGTGGGTAAATACTGTCATTTTGTTTTCAAAAAAGTACCTATGTAAAGTTTTTTTCACATTGTACATAACCAAGTTCAGTCACATCTTGGTGATGAGGTGACATCGTGGTTAGTATGACATAGTATCACTAACTTTTAGGAACTTATCAGATAATAAATAAACTTGAATTATTTTGGTCAACATGTGGTTATACATTTCCTTAAATATTTTCTTAAAATTGGATTTCCCCTTCTTGTGAATGAACTTTAATGTTTTTTGTCCTTTTAA